>CM040178.1:37015215-37190215 GCA_022606695.1 Vaccinium macrocarpon | reverse complement strand
CCGTTGAAAGGGAAAGCACAACTGGAGGTTTATTATGCTTTTATGATCGAGCAAAACTGGAACTTGTGTCAAGAGTCGGGATTTCACCAACTTGTAGCGTTGTTCAGTGTAATTGGCACCCAAAACTGAACCAGGTAAACAAATAGCATTCTTATTTACCCCTTAGTGATCCTTTTCTACTTGGTAAGTATTAGCAGTATAGATATAAGCGAAGGGAACTGTTGATATAGCGAGAATACATTGTTCTTCCTTGGCTCTTGTCCTGAAATTCGGTGGCTAGGAGATCTTAAAAACTTTGAAACATTGAAGGCCTTGCATTTGTTTCCATTTAAAATTTTCGTCTAATCTCTTCTGTTAGAAAATGAAAATGCTTTTATGCTACATGTTGCCTTATTGAAAATCTGTCTCTTTGTTTTCAAGATATTTGCGACAACTGGGGATAAACACCAAGGAGGAACTCACATACTATATGATCCAACCCTCAGTGAGAGAGGAGCTCTTGTTTGTGTTTCACGTGCACCAAGGAAAAAGTCGGTTGATGATTACCAAGTTAAACCAGTGATACACAACCCTCATGCACTCCCCTTGTTTAGAGATCAACCAAGTCGTAAGCGTCAGCGGGAGAAGATATTGAAAGACCCACTGAAGTCTCATAAGCCTGAAATTCCTATAACAGGACCAGGTCATGGTGGAAGAGTTGGTTCAACGAAAGGAAGCTTGTTAACTCAGTACCTTCTTAAGGTATAGTAGAACCATTCATTCTCCATTTTTCGTAATTCTGTATGGTGGGAATTAATATATTGAGATACATGAACTTCTGATTTTGTTATTGCAGCAAGGAGGGTTGATAAAGGAGACGTGGATGGATGAAGATCCCAGAGAAGCTATTCTGAAATACGCTGATGTTGCAGCAAAAGACCCAAAATTCATTGCTCCTGCATATGCGCAAACTCAGCCTGAAACTGTTTTTGCAAAATCAGATTCCGAGGATGAAGAGAAGTGATCTGAATATGCCGTCACAGTTCATTCTACCCAAGGAAGTTGTGATGTCTCTGCTTTTTGCAGAAGTATGTATTGGTTTTCTATTGGAGTGTACTATTTTACGGCCACCCTGATAGGTTTTCATCTTTTTCCCTTTCCAATTTTCTTGTCAGTTGGCGTCTGGGAATCACGTTTGTCTCTGCAGCTGAATCTTGGATGTTTCACCAATGTATCCAGTTGGCCTTTTATCAGTGTTGTATAAAGCTGTCACAATACATTTCCGTTTCAGGATTGTATGTAGAATAGATAGGTGGCTTTTCCTCTGTAACTGACTTTGATAAATGCAAAGTTTTCCGAGTTACAAGTATATGTTTGAGCACCATAACGGACTTGCATTTTTCCGAGCACAATAACGGACTTGCATTTTTCTGAGCACAAGATCAAATTTGTTATTCAATGCTGTCCATATTACATAAAATTGTTGGTGTATTGTGATTTGTGATACAATTCATGAAGTGGCATATAATATACGCCCATTTAAGAATCAGTTACTTACCGTAGCAAATACATCAATCAATAACATTCTCAAAGGTAAACTTACATCTGCAATGAAGAGGATTGCTTTGTCAAAATGGTAGATTGTCTTATTTACAGTACGTTCAAGGGTGGAGGATCCTTCATGGGTGACATCAATCCCACTAAAAGATTGGGATGACATATGTAATGGCGGTGTGCAATACAACAGAGATCAGTGGTGTGAGATGTTTTTAACCTATGATAATTATCAATAAACTGCAAAATTTCATCTTTCCTACTTCTTTAAGCTGCATTTAGACTCGGTATCAATTGCTGCAAGAGCATTGGGATCTGCAAAATCGGTTGTATAGACTCTGTTTTACCAACTGGAATGGTGATTGCCATTTCTGCACTCTCCGTTACTGGGTTTGAATATATTCCTTCTATGGGTAGAGCTTGCAGCATACTTCAAGTTAGTACTCATTCTCGTAGCTTGATAGGCGAGAGTCTGACAAAACCGTGAACAGTTGGGTATCTACGAATAACTGCAAGAGGCAAAAGGCAGCATCCGCTCCATGAATACATCAGAGCAGCTAAAGTTACAATTAGAAGGAAACAAAAAACGAGTTCAAAAAACATCATCAATAACAAATGGTACATGTGTTGGTTCACAAAACCATCCTCAATATCAATGCCATTATATAATAGGATGCAAATGTTGTATAGGAGGCTAGGAGCATTAATATGGCACAACTATAATTCCTAGGAGTTCAGCAACAAATCTTCTAGATACCGAAGAGGTGTATCCTTGCATACAAGCCAAGGGTGCAATACCCTAGATTTGGGAGAAGTGAGTACTTAGCCCCACATTAGTTGGGAGTTAGTTTCACTTGGTTTATTTAACACCCACCTACATGTCACCTTCTTAGGTATACCTTTAAAGGCATAGGGTTTCAACCCAAAGGGAGTGCATGATCAATCGGGTTGGGTCGTTACACACCCTTTTGAATTTGACTATGATGTGGACAAAATAATACATGCTAGTTCAGGTATAACAGAAATTTAGAACTACTTGCGAAATGGTGAAGATGAAGAAAAGTACTATGGGAACAGCCAAACTTAATAGAATTTAAAGAAGCTCCATTAAATAGAAAAATGGAGGATGTAGATTACCTTAATAAATGGCTGGTCTTTACTAGGAAACGAATCAATGAAGCTATCTTTAAGGAGTAAAGAAACCTGTAAAGACAAAGTGCAATAAACTTTAGGCGATCTGTAGTCTCAGAGAAAGGAGAAATTCTAGAAAATTCTTAGCAAGTTCGTCCAACCCTGTCATCGGTTGATTGTACACTAGTGATTGTATGAGACCTCAAATCTGAACAAAGAGATTCCAAGTAGTGCCTTATGACTGTTAAGAATTGTGCAGCAGCTTCAGCCTGCACTTAAATATTGACATGTTTACGTCGCCAAATCAGTATAGGTTGAGGGAAATGTCAAAATTATAGAAAGGCTAAATGTAGAACAGAAAACCCACAACAGAGAAAATCACATACAGACCAAACTAGAAACTTTGATAGCTTGTGCGGACATGGATAAAGGCAAAGAGTCTTGAAAGTTGAAAGTAGAAGGAGAAAATGAATCCAATCTCAAAAGAGGACAGGGAAAATCAAAGAGTTTTCTAGTGTATGATGCCAAGACATTCAAGAAGATGAAACTTTTAGAATTGACTGAAATGACATGCATAAAAATGCTTTAGGATTTGACGCAGGGTTAGGAATACCTGTACTTCGTTGCATTTAAATACAGGATGCCTACTAGCGATATCCTTTTGACAGGACAATTTGGTATGGATTGGTCGCAGTTCAGAAATAAGCTCTTTGTGCCGAGGAAGTGCAGGTATGGAACAAGTTTTTACCTAGCCAAACACAAAGGAATACAGTTAGTTTTGATCCTTGAGAGTACCATCTCCATGCCATTTTCTGACCACCTTAAGCAAGCACCCTTTACTAAAAATAATCCCAGAATCGTAGTCTATGTTGGAACAATGCTGTTAAATCCAAGTCCAGCTTTTGACACCTCTATGAAGGTAGACTGATGTTTTGACATAAAGATCAAGGGCTAGAAAATAGTATGGCATCGTTCTTATAGTGATTTTGATCAAATGGAAAGATTATTCCAATGTATCATATAAATGAGATGTTCAGATCTCAGTAAGTAAAGTCAACCATACCATACTACCACGGTATGCCATTTTTCTTTATTATTCCAATGAAACCTAAATGTTGTATAAATATATCAGACAATGAGAAGGGACAGCATATATTCTCCCTATCTAGATCAAAAGCACTTCAAAGTTCAAACAACAAGAAAATCGTACACTATCAACATTGAAAAAACAGTTGAACTGCTTAATGTTGCACCCACTCTTAACTTACAGAACAAATGGCCTTTACACCATTGAAATGAGACAGTAGAAGAGTGAATTAATAAACAGAAAGTCTTGTTTCGCAAAATATTTGGGACGAAAAGATTGAAGCGCTAAAATCCCGTATTACAATAATCATAAGTAACCCATCCATGTAAATCCATACTTGGATGTTTAGGACAAAGCAAAGGTCCAATAAGGTCAAACATCCAATGCATCAAGTTTCCCCCTCCACAAGAGAATAGCATCCAAATATCCTATAAGCACAAGGACCAAGTAATGGCCATATGTGATACCATTAAGTAGGGGCACGGTTTTCCTCTACCTCTTTGGATACATTTAGAATTATACAATACACAGAAGACCTTAACTTTCAGCAAAAGAAGGAAATGACGGAGAGAAAATAATTTAGCCTTTCATCACTCTGCAGCCAAAAGCTAAATACTTCTCCAGAGAAACAATGTTAGAAGATGAGTGGACCCAAGTTGGGTGCAAGAAAACTGACAAACCTGGTCTTTTACCACGTTAATAAGAACAAGATTAGAAGTTCTCATCTTCCAATCAGCTGGTTTATGCTGTACACCAACCTGGAAAACATTAGCATGAGAACAATACATTAAGAAATGACTCGTGATGTCTTCTCAAACTAATATAAGAACTGAAGCCATGAATTTTGCAAATGTCTAAGGTAAGCCTAAAGAAGTAGAAGAAAGATAAGTTTCCTCAAAATGAGCAGAGGGAACAAAAATATTTGTTGCAAGGAAGGGTGGTAATCCAACCAAGCACCAAAAGAGCCGGGTCTATTATGTTTCCTTTACTACTGATACTCTTCATAAACATTACAGGCTAACAATCCTTGTGTCTAATATATGCAAGCACATATTGGTCGTCAAGGACATTTATGCTTCACTCGTCGCTGGTAGCATTACAGCCTGTGTCAGAATGACTGTGGCAGCTTTCTCAAAACACATTAAAGCCCTTTTTCCTTTTTCTTTTTCAAGTTCTGGCCTTCTAAATGCAATCATCCTACCATGAAAGAAGCAGTGAGCATACAAACTTCTTCTTACCGTCTTTCACTACACTATACAAGGTCAAGTGTTTAAATTTATTGACTACTAACGAATAAAGACGATTAACCAATGTAATGATACATGTAATGTACAGATCTTACGATGGTAGTAGTTTCTAACCACTAGAACCAGATATTGTTAGTAAACAACTTTATAAGTAAGAGCAAGCAGTACGTTCTAGTTTACAAACAATGGCTAGAAATAAAAAAATATTGTTCACTGCCATTAGTTTCGATAACAAAAAGAAGTCCATCCTTGATAGAGCTCAATGGGAAAAAAAAGGATTCATGTAGCCGACCCCGATTGATTGGGACATAAGACTTGGTTTGGTAACAAAAAGAAGTCCATCTGGCATTATTAAATATGTTTCCAGGTGTCATTTAAATGCTTAAAAACATAAAACTGAGGAGAACTGATATGAGAGGTACTGCTAAAGAATTCTTTTCAAGGGTTTTTAATTCACTACTTCAGTTGATTCCCATTATACTTGATCAATCTTGCCAATACCATTAAACTACGGATGCCGCCATAATATGGCTTCTGCTGTGATTTTAACCAATCCATGATAGACAAATTCATCCAAAAATGAATAATGCTCTCTGACACTTGAAAATTCAACAGGACAAGCTAATGATGCTTTGGCTTCAAAGTCAATCTAATGGGCTTCATCAATCCAGCTGTTGCTTATGACAAAGGACTTAAAGTCATAATACAGTGAGTGAAATCAGAAACCTACAGTCAACTTGTATGACATGGGAAAAAAAATCAGAAACTCACAATGAAAGGAACTGGAGCGTCAAGAAAATCAAGCATCTTCCCTGGCAGAACCTGCAAAAAGGTAGCGCAAAAATTGGAGATAACATACCAAGATGAAAGCGTGGCTAAAATAACTAATTTACCAAGGGACTTTAGATATCATATGCAGAGTTAAGACAATCAAAAGCAGAAGAACAGGAGTGCATGTCAGGTAGCTTGATATATACATTGTTGGGTTAATCTCCTAACAATTTGAGCTTTAGGGACAATTAGTAACTTAACAATGCCAAGATACTTTTCTGTGATTACATCCATAAATTTGTGAGACTTAAAGCAAACAAAAATCACAATTTTCTTCAGAGAGAAATGAACTTTTCCATGGAAGAGGCTCATAGTTACGTGAGAATCAGATGGTAGCAAGAATTGATTTACTAATGCAGATCAGTTAGAATTTGCAATATATTTCAAGTAAGATAACTGCCTTCTTATGCTACGACATGTGTCCAGGTATCACCAAGATATGTAGATATTTGATTGCTAAAAAAACTTCAGACAGAAAGATAGTATGTCATAGTTAACTTACTGGGAGGAATAAACTCTGCCATTCAAATGGACGGATCAGAGGAATAATAGACAAGACTACAGCTGATAGAACACCCTGCACAAGTAAAATTTTATTGTTCAAATGAAACACACAGTTCAACACTATTCTATCTTTTTTCATGATTGAAAAAGAAGATGAATAGCACAAACAATAACTGTAAAGATCTAATCAAAACAAAATGAAGGATACTCTCTTAGAGGTTTCAAATCTAGAAATTGAAATAATGACTTCAGCCACAAGATTACCAGGTTTTGACACACCACGACGACTTGCTTTTCCAGTAACACACCGGCGATGAAGTGCAGAACCTGAAATAAAACATGAATCATAGCACTTGGAATCAATGTAAAGAGGCACAGATTCCTGTTGGAGCAAACATAAGCTTCAACACCTGGCAGTATTGCAGCATGCACAATTAACATTATGTGGAACAACCCCGTTTACCCAGAGGTAATAAAACTTAGTGCAATTTCTTGTCCTCCATATTTCTTTTTGAGCAATGCTATGGTGACCATGTCATGTGTTACCATTGCATTGGTAGGATGTGCCTACATGACAAGTGGAGACACATCACATGGTAATCAAGCATGGTCACCAAATGTGGTCACCAAAGTATTGGTGTTCCTTCTAAGTTTGTTTTAAGGAATTGCTATACATTAGTTCTGATGGCCACAAACTTATAGTGTCCATGATGCTATTTCCCTATCAAGAGAAGTCCTGGTAGCTTTGTAAAGAGACTTTTGCCGATACAAAGTTTCCCTTGGGTAACTTTGTTCCCTTGGTGACAATAAACTTGAGTCTATTTTAGCACCCTACTAGAGGTTTCCTTTGTTTCTCTTCTAAGAAACTTGTTCTTGGACATTTAACGAACAGGATAGTCAAACCCAGTCAATCTTGAAGGAAGGGAAGAGTGAACAAAATGTCAGCCAGTACAGATTTAAGATCAGGATCAGACATTTAAACTATGACTACTTTTCTGGAAAAGAAACTTACGCTTTCAAGGGAGAGAACTCGACAAATTGTCGCAGTGGTCCATATTGATAGTGCCAGAGCTTCCTCACCAGCAGCTAACTTTAGATTAACCTTGGGAAAGTCAATAATTTTTAGCAATCATCAGGGTAAATAGTTATGAAGACATAATTCAACAACTGATAGGTAACCAACTATTGCACCTCAGGTCCTTCTTGTGAATGCTGAAACTTCTGATCTAGATATCTTTCACTTAAACCAAGGGCAGTAACCGGTGGCCTCCTATACTCAATAGCCTGTAGATGCTCAAGTGGCTGAAAAACTATTTCACTCCCTCGCATCGGAAGAGGCATAGCATGATAACCACAAACTATTTGTATTATATCATTTTTATTCTCCTGTTAAAGAGATCACAAAATAAAATGTAAGCGGCACTCAAAATACCACTACTGTTGCATACAACTTCTAAGCACAAAAAGCAAAGGAAACCAACCCTAGCCCATTCCATTATGATTTCATCCCCAGCCTGTTTTTCAGGGCTCAAAAAGATTTCATCATCCTCATCCTCCGATCCCATACTTCTTATTGGACTGCCAAATGTCAAACATTGTGTTTACTGAATTTTGTTGCGTATATAACACATATACTTGAAAATAACACTTATCAACTTATATTGAGTACACCGCAAAAACAAAAGCATTATATAGCAAACAAGAATCTTATAACTGATGAAAATCATAATAAAAAAACCTAGAAATAGTCGACTTCAACAAAGAAATACACCAAATATGGGTATGTAATGACTAGAAAATATCAAATTGAAGCAAGCACTAAGAAACTACACTACCTGAACACAGAGTCAAAACTTTCTAGACGCTCCAATGTCAGGCTCCGGTGCCGGATGAACGTCCCAAGCTCTGGGGTAGTATTGCCATTATCACAAATTCCATTCATTCTTTCCAAACCATCAGATTGGCTTTCTGAGGCCTCAGAGGCATAGTCATCAAAATAATGTGGATTCTTTATGTCATCTTTCTCTGTTTCCTTTCTTTGGCTATAATCTGAAGCCTCACTGGTGCTACCACATTCAGGAGATGGAGGTCCCCACCTACATGAAGGTGATCGGATATCATCATCAGATATGATGCCTGCTGCAGCTGCAGTTAGGGTTACCGAACTGTCAACTGGAATTGCTGAAGCCATCCAATCTGTACAACAGTCCTTGAATGGTGAGTCAATGTCATTCATTGGATCAGGTAAGTTGGTTCCTGAAGGGAAATAATCAGTGAGAGACATTTCACTGACGAACTGTGTGATACGATTCAGGCGATCCTGAGCAACGATACTGCATCCAAACAAATAAAAAGTTTGAAACATGTAAACACGTAGTTTGCTGTACTCTTACGCTATGTTGGAAGTTGAGTTAAGAAAATAAAAGATAAGGAAGGAAAGAATGTGAAGAAAACAAGAAAGAGTTTGAAAGAAAGTGCCACCACTTATCGTTGTTCAGTTTAGAGTAAAAAAAGAAAGGACATGAGAGGGAAAATAATATTCCTTTTTTTGTTTCAAATAAAAGAAAGAAAAAAATAATACTCTCACTCAGTAAAGAAAAGAAGACAGTAAAATGAGAAGGAATACAACTTTCCACTCGTTTTTTTCCTTTGCATTGTCCCCTCTGATTTCCATATTCTTTCCAAATCAAGTATCACACAAGAATGGAAGGGAATTTTTTTCTTCTTCTCTTTATCTTCTCTAGGGTCAAAACAGAGTTATAGTCTCAATGAAGCAAAATATGCATCCTGTGGTAATCAACAACAACCCAGAAAAATAGGGCTAACCTGTTCAACATCTCATAATGCAACTCAAAGAAAGGAACTCTTGTCAAAATACAATAACAGCGAGGTGCAGCAACCAAAAAATGACCAAGTCCTCCAGGGGATTGGGAAATGGGTGATGCAGGACCTAAAATAGCAGGTGGTCTCTGAACAATTTCTTGTACAATCAAGCAAACACCATAGAGTGTTGCATTGTCTGCCACCTGAACATAGGCACATAGAGTCACTTCAGCAGCTACCTCATGTTGTCTTGGGAAAACCAACATGCTACAAACTACAAGCCAATATGATACAACTGAAAACAACATGTCGTGAGACAGACATTAAAAAATTAAATTAAAAAAGAGCAAGAAAACACATTTAATTCTTGACTTTCTGACTTGTACCATAATTCTGCAGGTCTCAAATAACTTTTAAGCATCGTTTGGCAACACACTGCTTTTTTGACAATTGCTTTGCTTATTTCTTATTGCTCATTTGCTTAATGCAGAGGTAGTCGTGAAACAAGCAAGAGAACCAAATGGGCTCTGTCAGAATTACACCCCAGGCAAAGGTGAGATGCTAAGGTAAATATCTCTTTTGAATCATATCTAGTTATCCACCCTTTCCGGAAAGCACTAGGCAGAAATCCCTGATTGCGGAGGCTTGATGACTTTGTGTTTGAAGCATATCCAGTTATCCACCCTTTTCGGAAACAATAGGCAGAAATCCTTGATTGCGGAGGCTTTATAAGAACAATGTTATTGTCACCCCTCATTGAGACTTGAACATCCAATATTTTTTATTGGATGAAAGAAATATTATTCAAAAAAGGACCGGTGTGATATGGACTATGGAAATTACAAAACAGCATTGCAATCTGAGTGAGTTTAGAAACACAACTGTCCAGGGGAAGGCATTATATGAGAATTAAACCCAATAAATGCATTCCAATAAAAAGATGAAGCACATCGGCTTCTCAGTAAATAATACAGCCCGAAATTGAATAAAGACCTAGTAACTGAAATATTTCAATCTAGCATGCAGAGAAAGAAGGTAGTAGGATCAAAGATTAAAAAAAAAAAAAAAAAAAGAAGTAACAAAAGCATAAACCAGACTAACCTTGAGCGAAAATACGAAAGATAAATCATCTCTGCATAAGTGTTCCTGGCAAAAGAAAAAAATAAAAGGTATGTCTTTTGATGGTGGACAGAACAGTTAAATGATCAAAAGAAAATCTCTAATTCTAGTTTTGTTCTAATGTGAAAATCACATCAAGATCACGGTAATGTTCTGGGGTCATTGCCAAGCAGAAATCGAGTTTCAATTGGCGCATCCCCAGTAGCCAATAACATTGAACCCATTTAGAGTATCAGATTCCGGCACATTCATCCCCACAACCAAACATACACATCATTAAAGAGTTTTGCATTGTAAGAGAAATAAACTACCTCAACTTGTAAGTCAATACCAACGTCACACCTAAGACCCCCACAAAACCATAATCTTTTTCTTGACAAAATTCTCAACAGGGAACACCAAATATAAATCAAAACCACCTTCGTCTCTACCCATGAAGCAAACTTATTTCAACATCCTCGCAATTTGCTTACGAATCTGTATGTCACTCAAATTTTATTTTATTTTATTTTAAAAAGTTGTCTAATTTCATGCTTAACCCTCAGAGCTCACCATTAAATGGCCTGCATACAGCTTCCTTATACACCAAATGGTATTTGAGTTTTTCGCAACCAGCCCTACCAAAGTGTCATTAGGAGTTTCCCTTCAATAAGTCCACAAAAGACAATAATAGAAAGATAGAAGGCACAGAAAGGTGCTTAACAATGGGGAGCACCAACACCCTCTACTAAGATATCGAGGTTCTTGTCATATTTACCTTTTCTTAAATCTCTTAACAACAACATCCAAGATTCAAATTAATATCACCCAAAAACGTTCAACTCAGAATCAATTGGCGATGGGTGGAGAGGCCACCCAAGTTCATGTGCTAGTTTTGGTGATAACTAATTAGGCCTCAACACTCCCCCGCATGTGCAACCCCTAACTCGCATATGGAGAAGTAAACAATTACCAATAACATTGGGAATCTATGATCAAAATGAATGATGTAACTCAAGGCAAAACAAGAGGCTAATAATCAAGACAATCTTGTCTAGAGCCTCCAAAAGTCTAGCTCTATAACCATGTTAAACCATCTAACTCAAAACCAATTGGCAACAAGTGAAAGGCTGCTCAAGCTCATACACTTGCTTTGGAGGTGATAATAAACCCATGCCAGACAAGCTCTTCAACTAACTTACAGACAAAAAACACAAAGAAACCACATGATAAACCTAAGATTCTTGCCAAATTATTGGCATGCCCAAATCCCCAATTGTTATCGGCTAACTTCCACCCCATTTTCACCCTTAACCATGATACCACATTTGAACAAAGCAAAATAAATTAACCCGATCCTCTACACCACAAAAGAGAAAATGTCATGAAAATATCAGGTCAAACGTATCCAATGTGACACCCTGTATTTTAATAAATGCTCATATTTAATATGGCTTATAAAATTATTCTATTTTTATTAAATAAAAATGGTTCTGGTGTTTTTTGGAAAATATGATATATATTTCGGTATCGGAATTAGCATAGGGGAGTAGAACGGGACACATGTCAACACTAGGAAGGATCCTTGGTGCCCAAGTATGGGATTTCCGGAAACTAGGTGAGGTGTCTTATGATAAATGGGTGAATCACCTTAGTAATAAATAGGATTAATTCCCCTTGGATTATGCAATGCATGTGGACTGGATATTAACTAATCTATAGATAATTCTAGAGTTAGTCTTCTTAGTATAAATAGGTGTCTTCATTCCCCATTTCCATGAACACCACACACACAACACATGCATGGCAAATGGGGGAACAAAGGCAGGAATAAAAGAGAGAAGAGGAGAGAGAGAGAAAGAGAGAGTTCGGTTATCAAATCAAGGGCTCCAATTTAAGGTAAATCGGGTGGTATACAATATGCTCCTCAAATCTTCCGTGTATTTCTTTGTTCTCTCATTTTGTACTTCCTTTGCTAACGTTATGCTTTTGTTGGATTCCATGTTACGATCGTGCTAAAAATTGATATTGTTCTATCTGGTTTTATGATCACGTTAAAATGCTATGGGACTATTTGGTACGTTGATCGTGTGGACCTACCAAGATCCTCACCCAGCAGCCAGGTATAACTGTATAAGCCAAAAGGAGGCTTGGCTCAGAGGTGGCTAGGAATAAAGTAAAAGGAGGTTTGGCTCAGAGGGGGTGAGGTCGTCCACCGGTTGTGTACCGAAAAGGACCTAGTATGTGGTTCAGTGATATGGATAGTTTTGATTGAATTCATTGATAATTTCCCTCCATTGTTGAGCAATTGTATTATGTCATATTGTATACTTCCCGGCTTAATCTATTTTTCAGGATGGCTTGGAAAGCGAGAAGGGCAATGGGGTCGGCTATTGGGAGTCACGAGACTAAATTCCTTTTTAGAGAATTTGTAAAAGAAATTAATTTGTATCTTTATTTTACAAGAAAATTCAATATTTTTATGTACAAAAAGTTTTTTTTTTTTAACGACTATGTAGTTTATGTATTTTGATGGCTCTAAAAAAGCAAGGTCGCCACATCCAACCTCCAGAAACACATCCTAATTGTACAAGTCTACAAGAGGAATGCTAAACACGTCAATCCAGCCTTGGCATGCACCCACGACCTCCACAAGGAAAGGCCTTTCAACCAATCTCAACCCTTGAAAGAAAATATGGCAAGTTCCAAAGAACTTAGGCATTCCACCCAAAAGGCTTCCTATATTCCTATCTACACATATCAGCTCCCACTCTCCAAATGGGGTTATCCTCCAATCAAACATTCTTGAAAGTCAAAGTAATTTCCATCTGAAGGCCTACCAAGAGAGCTATAATCCTTGCTTCAATAGGAGACTCTCATTGAACCCCACGTATCGGGATTAATGGATAGGAATATTACTTTAATTGCTGGGGACGATCCGTTAGTGGCGGGAGACTTGGGCACTGGCAGTATTTACTTATAAATATTCATGGCTATGTATAGATATATTCGCATGTAAACTAAATGATTATATAATTTGCACGTTACATATAGTGATGCACACAAACAAAAACCAGGACCATAAACAAAGGATCAAATTTCAGTTAGTTTGCATACTTGTCCATAAACAATTTCATTTAGATCACTCAAAGATGGCTTTTTCTCCAATAGGCTTGCCTGCATCAAACAAACAAAATTTAGGGCAATGGTATTTCTAAGTTAGACATATATCATCTTCAAAGGAAGAGTTACAATGTTTTTTTTTTTTTACTACTAATAGAACATATTAATGAGAAGTTAAAAGAAATACAAGAAAATGACTTTGGAAACACACAATGCACATCCTATTTCCTGTTTTGAGGTTTAAAGTTTAAACATGAAGTACAAGTCATGAAACACAATAGGCAAATTATGTATTAGCAGAAAAGTTGATGGATTTGCATACACTACCTTCCAAGAAATAATTATGGGAAGTGGGTATGAACCACATATAGTTCTGGATCAGGATAAAACCACTTATCTTTCTGCAACCCTTCAGATACACCCCCTCCAGAATGGAACATTTTTATTGGATAAAATACATTCGCATACTGTTTAACAATACTTGAGGTAGAATGTGGTTATGTAAATTTAACATTTTTCATCTCAATAAGCAATTACATGCCGTCTTCTGTGAACCAAATGAAAAACATAAGTACAAACTCTAATAAGTGACTTTATGCGTCAGTTATCAGAATCAAGCCAACAGTACAGATTTGAAACCAACTCCGCAGGCAAACACTGTCTGGTAACTTAAAGGAATTACTTGAGTTGCGCTCCATTCGGTAGTATTTAAACAGACTTACCTCATTCAAAGTCTGGATAACTAAGAATCTTAATTTGAATAAGCTAAAAAGAAAATATACAACTGAGATCAATTGTCAAATAGAATTAATACCACATAGGAACATATCTTCCAAATAATAGGTGGCTCAATCACCAAAAATAATGGAGAGATGAGTAACCATCAAAATCTTGAAGTATCTGATAACAAACCGTATCTTGAAACATTAAAATCTCCCGCACTCAAAAGTAGGCCAGGCTTAAATAAGATTATTAAGAATGGTGCATTATCTCATTAGAAGTACATCAGGACAAAATAAGTGCTGCATCAAGAATAATGCAAAGTTAAAAAGAGAGAATAACAAAAGATAAGAAATTGGTAATACTATACCTTCACACCCCCAGGAAAGCAGAATGCTGCTAAATCCTTTGGACGGACAGCCAACCTCTTCCCTGGAGGATACTTGAAAAGTATCTGAAGGATAAAAGAAAGGTATACAACTACTGTCAGTGACACATGGAAGACAATTATGCTGAAATCTTTCCATAAAAATGCAGATCCCATCTAATTTTGTTATCTATCCCTGCAGTAAACTCAATGAAACTAACAGAACTATACTTTGTAGATTAGAAAACGAGAAAGCATAAGATGTCCTTTCCCGCTAGAACAGAATAGTTTCTATTTGGATAATACCAGCTCCACAAACATACTTAGAAATCTTGTGTTTTCTTTGTATTTAGTTTTTTTACTTTCTTTTGGGGCTGGAAGAAATGAAAACCGACTAAACTAGATGCAGAAATACCGATTGCAGACACAGAAATATCAACTTAGACTTCTGCTACATGAAGATGTGAATGGCAAACAAAATGCGGCACAATTATGTGAAAAAAGCAATCCATACAACATCCAGTCAAGCAGTCAACCTGAGGTTCCATTGTTGAAAATGAAGGCAGCAGCAGTTTGACATCTATCATTTCATATTTTTCCATTTGTACCTCCCATTTTTTTCTTTTGGCAAATGCATCTTCCACTATCTCAAGATTAGCATCTGGATGAATACCCACAATGATGAAGTGTTCAAAAAGCGAAGTGGGCTCCTTATACTTTTCCTGGTCCTGCATGGTATCAACGCTTGAACAACTTGGGATGAATATAAGACCCATTTTGCAATGAGTAGATAAGCACCTTCTATAAGAAGGCAGAGAAACTATTATACAGTGATGGAGAAGATAATTACAATTAAGTCAGTACCCAAAAAAAAAAACTCCAATTGGAGTGCTGCATCACATGACGTTTAATATTATGAGTCCGTCCTTATTTTCTCTGCACAATAATCATTAATAGCTAATTCTAAGGAAAGCAAGACGTAAATATAAATCAACAATATTAAAATGTCTGTTAATTTCAATAGAAAATCAGTTCCTTTAACCTGTTTTCAAAAAAATAAAAATAAATAATAATAATAATAATCCTTTAACCACAAAAAAATAAGTAGGTTCCATGCTGGCAAAAAGGTAGCAAGTTCAAAGAACAAAAAGAGTATATCCATTTAAGAAGTTTTCTCGACTTGTATCTAACACTGTACCCTTACCTGATGGGAATTGCAAATGAAAATGTGCTGCAAAATACAACAGTTTAATATACCGAAGATCTGTAAGAAAGTGAGAGGAGCTGGAAAGGGAGTAGTGTGGAACCAACAACTGGAGAACCATATACAGGAATTATTTCATTATGTCTTCAACAAAGCAGCACATTAACAAAAAATTTAAACAAGATGACCATGAAATATACAATCATCACAGAAAAAACAACAACATGATGTTGAGATCAAGGCATCTTACCGACACCTTGGAGTGAAGCTGATACCACTGACGTTTCTGGTTAGCCAAAATCTCAGGATTGAAAGCCAAATACCGGCTTTGTTCACGGGGATTGTTACCCCACCGCAACACCCTTTGCATCTGAGCCTTCCATCTCTGAAAGCTATTGCTACGCCTAGGTTGTGCCCCCGTCAAAACCTCACTTTGACAACGTCTATGCCCCACCCCCGGCGTTTGATTGTTCAAACTGCTCAAGTAAACACTTTGTATTGCTTCACCAGCCACTCTTACTGCCTCCTCAGATATATGCTGCAACACTTGGTACGGTGAAGTTGGCCATTCTTCTGTACCATCACCATCTTCTTTTGATTCCATTCCAATTTATCAAACCTTACGCCATTGTTACAGATTATAATACGCAACACATGTTCTATTCTCGACAACAAAATTACAATCAACTTTTCAAATATACAAAATCACGAATGTATATGGTACATGATCCTCAATGTGTTCGTCAATCGGGAGAGTACGTCGTGTTTGTGAGTCACATTCCTTCGTAGCCGTAGGTGGAACAATTTTACCTGATTCTGAATGCAACGAATTCCATACCCTGCTTTGACAGAATTGAACAGAAGTCAGAGGATGGCAAACATTTTCGAGACAATTGATATGAAATAACGGTTAAACGATACGTGAAACAACATGGGAAATAAATAACTACACATTGAAACGAATGCTTCGTTGTATTCACCTGGTTCTCAACTAGGGTTTGCGCTGTCCAACAAATACAATATCAGAGAGAGAGAGAGAGATGGCAAGAATGGCACGGGTGACCGTAGGAGGAGGAGAGAAACGCACGAGCCTGAGTATATGAGCAGCAGCAACAACAATAACAAAAACTCATTAAGTCCCCAATAATTAAGGGTATGGGCGGAGATGAATAGGAAACAGACCTACCATTTGACAATAAATGTATAAAGTGGGCTTATTCCTCGTATCACCACGTAAACATACTGGATTGGAGACCGACCCAACCTTTATGAATGAATACAAAGTTGCTTACCGCTACATAATATCATCAAAACAACGATTGGCCCCTATACTCTGGTCGCGTTCTTTGAATAATCATACCCCAAATCAAAGCTCAAAGCCGCATCGTAGATGCGGGGCCAAGAATAATTTTTGATTTACGCAAGACATTACCATATTTTTTTTCATTCAAAGATCCGCAGAAAGATTTACAAGTATAAAAAAACGAGCCTGAGTATGAGAAAGTTGGGAATTGGGACGAAAAACGGCTAAATGTCAGATACATCCCTAAACTCATCCTGAGTATTTTTCCAGTCCCTTGTGTATTTTGGGAGAAAATTTTGGATTAGTGATACCGCTAACATGGTGTCCACGCCTCATTTTAAACAGCCGGATGGTCCTTGAGTATCGCCACGAAGTACTCAATTGACACCCAAATTTTTCTCGTATTTTGAACTATCATAGGCCTATCTTGATAAGCTTTGCATTCATTTTAAATATTTGACCAAAAAAAAAAAATCATACTTTTATCACAAATTAGTAGCTATCGATAACTTATTTCAATTTGTAAATAAGAATTTTCAAATTTTTTTTTAAAACAATGTACAGTATTATTTTAAGTCTTCATTCTACGGATCAAACTCTTTTTTTTTTTGGAACACATGTATTTTTTCTAGAACAAGCATACCATATGGCAAATGCTCAATTTGACAAGTCTATCTCAAAGGAGGGATATTCAATATGAAAAATATTAGCACAGATTTGGGGATCTTATAGTGCAGCTCCCAAACCGTTGATCTCGGTAATTAATTGCTCAAATTTTCATCATGGCAATTAATAACTCAGATCATACAAGTGCCGAGATGAAATCAGTACTATTGATTGAGCGATCAATGGTTCGTATGTAACACTACAACCTTGCAATGTGACTCCGCACTACATGATCCCCAATTCCCTATTACCATATGTTATCATCATGCCAAGACAAATACTTAAGAAGCAAATGCCGTTGTGCTATTGTAGAATCGCAATCAATGAAAGATGGAGAAACCATGTTCGGCAAGAGTTCTTCAAAACTAGTTTTCACCTTTTCAACTGGGACCCACACGGCAGCCTTGTCATATCCCAATTTGTAGAAATTATACTATACTACATATCTGGTACGAGATGGGTCATTGTGATCCACTTTAAAGACTCATACAAATGATCCAAACCGTCTGTTAGTTCTAAAATTAATTTTTTTAGTCACTCCTAAAAAATTAGCTCATTCGAAAAATTATAAGTGGTTGATCCGTTATCTAATTGTGATTCACAATTTAGGATCTTGAATTTTGACTAAAGTTTGAAAGAAAGTTAGACAATTTGATCAAATGATTAAAGTTATATGATTGACCTTTTTTGTTTGTTTGTTTGTATGACTCAAAAAATTAGTATTAGAACTAACAAACGGATTGAATCATTTGTGCGGATCTTTGAAGTGAACCCTACGAATCCGTTTCACACAAGATATGCACTGTAGTTTAGTTTAGTTTTAATGATGTCATCAGGTGTAATGAGTGGAGAGAAATAGAGAGAGAAATAAGGAAAATGACGATATCATAAAAACTAAAATTAAAACTAAACTAGGTAATGAACAGGGCAAGTATAATTTCTAGAAATTGGGACATGGCAAGCCTGCCATGTGGGTCCCAATCGAAAAAGTTGAAGACCAGTTTTGAAGAACTCTTCCGAACATGGTTTTCTGTGGCTCGTCCAGTCGGCGGCCCCTTTTGCCAAACAAAAATCTTTAGATCTGTAAAAAAATGTGCAATAACAAAGTGGACAACACACTCTTTCACACGTAGGTGTGGGCTCCACACACAAAGTGATTGAGTGTGAAGTGTGTGTGGGCCCCTACGCGTGAATGTGTTATTGCTCACTTTTGTTTATGCATTTTTTATCACAGATGTAGCGATCTTCTTTCTTAAATGAGGGATGAGCAAGATGCAGGGGGCTTGGTGTATTTTCAAAAATTTTGTAAGGATCAGATGATATAGTCAAACGCCATCAAATACTGTATTATTTTCTTGTAGATCGGCAACGCTGTCAAATATTGTAACAACAAAAATTATACTAAAAATAGTACAAAAAACTAGTAAGAATTAAATGGAGTATTTAACTTCCTTCCACCAACGAGTGAGAGAGAGGTTTGACTTGCGAAGTTCAAAAGCTATGTTTGGTAACACTTTTGTTTTTTGTTTATGTTTTTCGTAAAAAAGAAAGTGAAAACAAAAAATATGTTTGTGTGAAATTATTTAAAAAAAAAAGAAGTAAAAACATAATTATGAGTCGGTTGGAGGTGTGCCGGCGGGAGGTTGGAGGGGGTGGGTGGTGAGTGGTGGGTGGAGGTGGTGGTGGTGGTGCTTGGTGGGGGAGGGAGGTGGTGGTGGTGGTGGTGCTTGGTGGCTAGAGGTGGTGGTGGTGCGGTGGTGGTGGAGGTGGTGGTGGTGAGGTGGTGCGTGGTGGCCGGAGGTGGTGGGTGGTAGTTGGGGTGGCGGGTGGTTGGTGGCTGGGAGTGGGAAAACAAAAATAAAAAAGTGAAAGTTGAGATTTTCTAACTTTCCCAAATTTCACAAATAGTGAAAGTAAGAAGTAAAATTTGAAAATGGAAGTGGCACACAAACAACATTTCTTCCTTTAAATTGTGAAAAATCAGAAAATAGAAACAAAAAAAGAAGTGCCACCAAACAAGGCCAAGTGTCACGTGCCGCGGATTGCACAAACCGCCCCGCGATGGTTACAAATCAAGGTGCTCGGGAATAACTCGGCTCATTTGATAATGGAGTCTAGTTAGAGTTTGAGCTTGAGTTTTAGGCCCATTTAGTAAACGAGTTATGTAAAATTCGACTCGGTTCGTAAAAGTTTGGCTCATTTACATAGACTCAAACTCAATTTTTAGCTCATTTACTAAATAAGTCAAGCTCGAATTGGCAGCCCTACTTACAAATGAATATTATTTTCTCAATAACAAATGAAAGACAAATATTGGCTTCTCGGACAAATACTTGATTTGTGGTCAATATAATTATCTAATCATTTCATCGCGCATTTGATTGTTCTATCCTGATAAAATTCACTTGGCCAATTACTATTTTAAAATATAACAACGATTTTTTCCCTCTCCTTCCCACATATATAAGAGGTACTAAATAATAAATTAATGAAACAATGCCTAATCGCGTATAAAGTATAAATGTAATTTTACTTTCATTTTGTCTTTTAAATGGGCTCCCCAACAATGGGATTAAAGTAAATGTAAATATGATTTTTCAAGAGTAAGATAATTCAGATTGTCGATTGCCGAGGGAAACTCACTACATGCACTCCAAAGTCTCCAATATGGATCTCTTACAATCCAATGTACATTTAGTGTAACTAGAAATGGGGATGGTGTTGTTCCTTCGGGAATAACATGGATACTGCGGCGATCATGACCGTCTGTGGTCGGTCATGAACAACTCAGATCTATTTTACACTAGACGGTTTAGATTGTTTAAATAAGATATAATTTGGGCCAATCACAGACGACCGTGATCGGCCAACATCCATGTTGTATCCAAAGGAAGAGCATCAACCCCATGTCCATGTAACAAAATGACGCACCCATAGTTTGGACAAATTTCTATGAATGACAATTCCCCCAAACCGAATGGATACTCGCCCCGTTCCCGCTTATTTGGGGACGGATGTTACTCGATTTTTCATCCAATAGGAGCAGGTATGATAGAATTTAAAGAATCCCCAATTGAACACGGTGCGGGTATAATTTTGTGATATCTACCTTGGAATACCCGTAACCGCCCTTGTTTCCAATTGTATATGTATATATATATATTTTTATGAATGTGTATATATATATATATACATATGTATGTGTGTCTATATAAGTATGCATATACATATAATTTGTGTATATTGTTCAGAATTTAAACTATATATGCTAAGTATTAAAAAAAGTTTAGTGATGGTAGTTAAAATTTTATACGGAGTATATCTTGGTAAACTGTTATTTCTTTATAATTTTCTATTCTATTTTTTTTTTTGGTTCAACAAGTTTGACTATGGATTTACCCGAACATACCCGATCATTAGTAGGATGCGGATATGGTGGATTGTCCACTATCCCACCCTTTGGGTATGGAGGTGGGAATGGGGATAAAATTTCCGATTGGATATCAGAGGTAGAATATTGTCTCCCGATTCATACTTTACCCGTTGTCATTCCTACAAGTTTCTAACATATCTGTCCCCAAAAAATATTTATTGGATCGTGTTCTCTCGTACAACTAATTTAGGAGTTTTTTTTAATATGCGTACCAAACGCGGCCTTTATATAGTTTCAATTCAATATTCGTAGGCGGAAATCCTCCAAGGATGCATATGCTGTCTGCCATACGCCATAAATTCTTATAGGGATCACAAAATGAAGAAATTTGTAAAGTTTTTGGCGTGGTATTCTGCACCTAGGAGTTAGGACCCAAACGTCGTGCACATATCCTTTGACTTAGCACTAATATTTTAGAACTAGTAAGGTTTTTCTTCATTTGTTAATGCATCAATTTTTGTAAACTAATGGAGCAATTAAGAAGAACAAATGGAGCATAGTTGAGAGGGACGACAACCCATATGTCTATGTACCCAAAAAAGTTAAATGAGTGGCTGAAAGTTAAATGAGAGGAGTGAATCTGAACCGCTCATTTAACTTTCCTGGGATATTTTTGAGTATGTAGCAGTATTGTACTTCATCGCCCTTTTTTTTTACAATCACGTCATTAATTAGATCTATTTCTATTAAAATGGGAATATTATGGCCATGTTCGGTTAAGGCTTCGAGAACTAGTTTTCACTTTTTTTCTGGTGGAGCCTCACGTGGCAAGGGTACTTTTTCTCCATCCTCTGAATTTGTAGAAACACTATTCTATTGCATACATTGTGCGAGATGGGTTCGTTAGGTACACTTCAAAACTCATACAAAATGATCCAATCCGTTCATTAATTCTAAAATTATTCTTTGAGTCATCCAGGAAAAAATCAAGTTAATCATATAATTTTAAGTATTTGATCAATTGTCTATCTTGCGCAATATATGCAATAGAGCAGTGTTTCTCCAAATTGACATGAGAGGGATAAAAAACCTACCACGTGGGACCCCCACCAGAAAAGTGAAAACTAGTTTTCAAAACTTTAACTGAACACGGTTTATGAGAAAATACGCAAGATGAAACTTAAAACGTTAAGATTTTATTTATTTTGGCGATTTTGAGAGCCGACTTTTGAAACTTATGTATTTCATACTCTCTCTCAAAAAAAAAAAAAAAAAACCTTGATCGAACACACAGGTTAAATGTAGTTTCAACTCCTGTTTGTCATTGTTTGAATTTTAGTAAATCTTCATCTTCTAGTGAATATCCAGCATCTCTACCATCCATATCGTCACACACTACGCATAAATTATTTATAAAAAAAACCTAATTAAATATGTCGGACTCATAAGGACCAGCAAGTACTACTCATATTGGATGTATTGTTTGTACTTTCAATTCATTCCAACACTTTGTTATAAAAAAAATAAAAAAAAATCATTCCAACACTGTACTTTCTCCATCCAAAATTTTTTAATCCACCACGAATTTTTTTTTTTTTTCATGAATAAGTAATTTATTACATAACTTTTTATAATTTCCCGGTCCGAATTGAAAAAGAACTAACTGAGAGTTTTTGGTCAGTGTAAAAAATAATAATAAAATAAAAAAACTATGTACAAAAGTACTTTAATTATCAATAAAATAAAAAATAACACAAATTTTCTTGTGAAAGACTATGATTTTGGGGCGGAGGGGATAGAAAACAATCTTGGTTGAACTATTTCCAAGCAATATTTTCTTGGGGTAGTGACGGGCTGCTATACTTTTGTGGAGGGTTGCACGCCAAGCTCCACTTTTACCGAAACAATACACCGTGCGCTCTGCTTACCAGAACCTTCGTGAGGCATTTACATCCCGTCAGTAGGGATGGCAATTTCCCCATATCTGATGGATATCCGCCCCACCTTTGGCTATTTGGAGGCGGATATTATTGATTTTCCATTCAATAGGAGCGGGTATGGTAGAACTTAAAGAATCCCCAATTGAAAATGAAGCGGGTATGATTTTGTGATACCCATCTCCGAATACCTGTACCTGCCCCCGTTTCAAATTGTATACATATTTTTATGAATACTGTATGTATATATGCGGACATATAGTAGTATATAAATATATATGCCTGTGTGTATATATATAAGTATGCATATTGGTATAATTTATGTATATTGTTTCGAATTAAAACTATATATGGTTAAATGTTAAAAAAAAGTTTAATAATGGTAGTTCTTAAAATTGTATATAATCTTGATAGACTATTATTTCTTCGCAACTTTCTATTCTATTTTGTTTTAAATGGTTGTTTTTGTTAATATATGACACATAAATTAGATCTTATCATTTTTTTTTTGTTCAACTAGTTTGGATATGGATTTACTCAAATATACATGATTCACAATGGGAGGCAGGTATGG
Organism: Vaccinium macrocarpon; assembly: GCA_022606695.1. NCBI lineage: Eukaryota > Viridiplantae > Streptophyta > Magnoliopsida > Ericales > Ericaceae > Vaccinium > Vaccinium macrocarpon. The sequence goes on along the minus strand of CM040178.1, from coordinate 37,166,694 downwards.
TGGATTGTCCACTATCCCTTTTGGGTACGGAGGTGTGAATGGGGAAGAACTTCACAATTAGGGATCGGGGGTAGAATAGGGTCCCCCGATCCATACCCTACCCATTGCCATCCCTACCCATTAGTCCCCTGTCCCCATGTGTCGTCCCATCCCGTTAGTTTTTTTTGTATTTTTAATTTTAAAACCTTAAATCCCATGAAAGTGTCTAAACCCTAGGGTACCTAGTGAAAATGCCTAAAATTCTAGAGTACCATATGAAAGTGTCTAAACCACTAAAAACTTTATAATAGGAAAGTGCACCCTAAATGTAAACTTTAGAGTACTCTATGGAAATACCTAAAATTCTAGGGTACCTTATGAAAGTGTCTAAACTACTAAAAACCTTATAATAGGAAAGTGTACCCTAAACCTAAACTTAGGCTTAGTTTGCCAAAAGATTTTAGTAACTGATTTGCTAAAATCAACCATGATTTTAGCAAATAAGTTGAGTTGCTTAAATTATGAAAATTTCAAATCACAAAATTAAGTGGTTCCGTTTATCGTTTTTCGATTTTTTTTCGCACCAAGTTAAAGTACTCGAGGAATACTTTAATTTGGTGCAAAAAAAATCAAAAAACGATAAACATAACCACTTAATTTTGTGCTTTGAAATTTTCATGATTTAAGCAACTCAATTCATTTGCTTTTGATTTTAGCAAATGAGTTGCTAAAATCTTTTGGCAAACTAAAACTTAGAGTATCTATGAAAATGCCTAAAATTCTAGGGTACCCTATGAAAGTGTATAAACCATTAAAAACCTTATAATAGGAAATTGCACCCTAAGTGCCTAAACCCCAAAAAGAGTGATTGACCTTAATGGAATTAGTAATAATTAAAAAGAATAATTTTAGTTAATAATAATAAATACTTATTTTTTGTACCGACCTGTAATAAATCCTATTTTCTTCCCAAGCCCAAACCAACATGAGAGTACCAAAACAAACCAGCCTAAAGGCCCCACTCCAACCAGTTTATTTCCCGCGAGCCCTAACAGCCCGACCCGGCCCCCTTCACGAGTCCTCCTCGAGTCACCCCCTCGTGCCACCGTCACGGAAATCTCCTCTCTCTCTCTCTCTCTCTCTCTCTCAATCAGGAGAAGACCGCAAGCTTTACTTTTACACAGTCGATGGAAAAGCAAAGCGGTTATCTTCTTATCGGCAACTAGGGTTTCTCAATTCCCAATCTTAACTCCTTTCTCAGTTAAGGGTTCCTATTTTTCTTCACTCAATTTAGGTCCCTTTTTTAGTAAGTAGAATTTCCCGGCAAAATTTCACCTGATTTGAGAGAAATTCTAAGGAGGAATCCCCAATTTGATGTTTTGTTTACTTGGGTCGGATTTTCTTGGTTGCGTTGGGAAATACTCATGAAAGATTCGATGTTTGGCGAGTATTTTATTGGAAGCCCTAGTTAGTGAGTGAGCTTCGATGGATTCGAGTCCGGTTGTATTCGACATAAGTTCTGACGAAGAGTGTTGGGGAGAGACCAGAAGAGGAGATAATGATACTGGTGGCGGTGGTGATGGGTATGACTGGCTATCAGAGTTTTTGGAAAGAGATTCAGAAGACTCGGACGAGGTCGAATTAGTGGGCGAGGTTGTGCTAAACCCTAAGCCAAGACCTAATAAGTCTTCGGGTGTCGTTGAAAAGCCGTGGGTGAAAGATTTCGACGACGACGATGATGAATGTGTGATATTGGATGGTGACCCAGACAAGCCCGTCGTGATCGAGAAAGATACTGCGTGTGATGAGGATGATTTGTTCATTGTCGGCGAGAAAGGGCAGGTATTCGAAGTTCAGAACTTCTGTTTGCAATTCAGATTATCAAAATTGATATTTGTTTAGTTTATATTAAAGCATGCTCCTTTTAAATTTGCTGGAGATAGATGGGAAAGAAAAGAAATTCCATGATACTGATATTGGAAGAACAGAATTATAGGATTTATTGGGGTGCAAGCAACTCAGATTTGTTTTGTGGTTTATTTGTTTCAGTTGAATTAGGGCCTCACTACTGGTTTATTAATGTTCCAATTTCAGTCATCTTTTGTTGGTTAGTGAAATTTAGATTGCATGGTTGGGGTACTGGTTTGATGGATTTGGAATATTTTGTCTTAAGAAGAAGTTTGAGACAAAGGGACTGCTCGAATGGGCATATGGCGTAATAGGTTCTTACTTTCAGTAAGAATAGTAATTTATGATGTCTTTTGTTGGGTTTTAGGAATGTTTAGATAATGCAGTTGCCACTGTTCAAAAAGAAGGTCTGGAAGGTCGAGCACTCGCCGCCTAGGCGCTAGGAGTCTCCTCGCAGACTAGCCAGACTAGGCGCCGAGTACTTAGCCTAGAAGCTAGAAGGTTCCCGGTTGCCCTAGGAGAGTCCCCATTGAATTTTAGAACCCTGGCAGTTGCGTCGCAAGGGTTGAGGAGTGTTGTCTTAGCACGATGTTGCGATAATTGGAATAATGCAATTTTTATGCTTAAGTGGTGATCTAGATGGTAGGATGGGGATTATTATATTGGACATGCAATTGCTTGTTCCGAGGAGCAAAGTATAGGAGTATGCTTTGATACAGATTCAGAGTTCTTAAAATGTGAGTGGAAGATAAGTGTGACTTGTTTTAAAAAAGTGAGGGGACAATAAGTGTGGACTGTGGGTAGATAATTTCTTATTTGTCATGTACATGAACAATGTGCGGCATTTTTTCAATTTTTGTTCTGCCTTCCTGTGTCAAGCACTAGATTAGGTATATCAATCTTGTCTTTGCTTGTTGGATGAATTGTAATGAATCTCCTTAGTGGCTGGGCCTTGTTCTATGCAATTGAAACTTTAATGTGTACCTCTAATGGCATCAATGATGCACCATTTACTACTTCTTCATTTTGCATTAGTAAATCTTTAAAATAACCTACTCATGTTTTTTTTCTGTTTGGTTTGTTCTTTGTTTTGGCAACAGATTGCTTGCAGGGATTACCCTCATCCACGTCATCTCTGTGCTAAATTTCCCTTCACCTCCACCCCACACCATAGGCATTGCCACCTGGTAAGATGATCTTTTCAAAGTTTGTCGTGGATCTTTACAAGCATGATGTTGTTTTAATTTCTATATGACTTTCTATGTTACAGTGTCACTGTTATGTCTGTGACTCACTTGCTCCGTGTGTCCAATGGGGCAACGCCACTTCCGATATTGATCATTGTCACGCTACAGACAAACATGAGTACTGGAAACATGAAAGACGAAATCTCAAGCAAGGGGACAAGGCTCCACCGCCAGTTCCAAAACTTCCTGATATATCTGTCCCGACAGGCCCACTGCAAACAATCCCAGCACTACTACCACCACCGCCGCCACCACCAGGACCACTGCCACCTCTGCCGCTGTCGTTGGTGCAGCCTAAATATGTGTCTCATCATCAGGTCTCTAGGCCAACCACAATCCGTGCTTGCTCTACATCAGCCCATTTGTCCATCCCAAACACCACAAATCGAAGCAGAATCAAACAGCCTCCGTTTGTTAATTCCAGAAACAAATTCCTCCCACATTTGGTCTCTCAGCAGCTACCAAGTACGCACAGTAATATCCATCGAAGGGATAGAAGCCACAATGTTGGTAATTTGGGGCCTCAGTTCACTAATTCCCATGCAATTTTCAAAAGGGCAGGAACAGCTGGGGTTGCTTCGACAACTTATCAATCAGGGTACACGTCATCTAACAACAATCATGCAACTCAAAACTTCAGAAATCCCTCTCCTATGACAGCTTCAAACAGTAAATATTATAGTAGGCGGAGAGATTTTCCTAGTGGGATGAGCTCGGACGCAAATGCACATCGGGCCCCGTCCTTTCAAAATACTGGCAGCAGAATTGGGAATTCAGTGCCTTCTCACCACCCGGCATCCCCCCATCTAAACAGGCAGGTCGTGAATCCGGTGCCTTCTCAACCCATAGCATCCTCTGATTTGAACACAGGGCCTTATCCACAAGCCTCTTCTCAGCCAAACATGGGGAACAATTTTGAATACTCAGCACCATCTGAGCCGCATGAAATCTCCCAGCTAAACACGGGCAACAGCTTTATAAGTCCAGAGATTTCTCCACACAGATTGTACAGTCCATCCATTCCTGTATCAAACAATGGCCACAACGGACCTCAAAATCCTCTGGATGATTTTTCAGATTTTAACATGAGTTGGGTCAATACCACTTGCGAGACCAATGAACAGCATTTGGCAGATAATTCCCTAATTCAAAGTGTAGGGGTTACGGAGTTTAATCCCCATATTCCTGTGAGCACAAATATGGGCCCACCAGACTTCCATTATGATGATTGGTTGCCGGACAATCAGCCTGTTTCTGGTGCCCTAGAAGTTCCAGTGCCGTCTGGGTTGGATTTGGGTGTGTACTCTCCGGAATCTGCCCTTTCAACTTTCTTGTTTGATTTGTAATCTATTGGATTTATCCAATACATTTGGAGGGGGCTAATAAATGGTAATGTTTATCCCCTTTCGACGAGGAGATCAGTATTCAGCATGAAACATCTTGTGGGGAACATTGTAATGTACAGTTCTAATGTAAGTTAAGGGGGTGCATGAATGACCCTGGTTGCGAAGGTTACTTTACAATGTACAGAGCCAGTAGTGTCTTCTTTCATGTGAGTTTATCTATGAAATCGCAAATTCAATTGTTTTTTCCTATTGTTATGGACTACTTGGATTTGACAAACTCTGTTTCTTGAACTGCATTGTTTTATTCCCCATTTCTATTGTTTCTGTGTTCTGGTTCTTTCCTAACAGGGGGGAGGATTCAATGCTAATCCTGAACCTTCTACTTAAATGCCCTTTCTTTGAGAGGGTTTTCCTGGTTTGCTGCTGCCTGAGATTCACCATAGATTTGTTTTGCAGATGGGAATAAGGGTAAAGAGAAAATAATTAACAACTAAATCACTGAAAGAGTTGAAACTTGGAAGCAGTTTTTGTGGCAATTTATTCATTGGAAAAGCGTTAATTAAAATCCAAAAGAAAAAGGGAAAACACCAAAATGGTGTTTTTGATCTCTGCATCTCTCTTAAAATTTAGACAATGAGTCTAGTATTCACTCAATGGAGTTTTTGGCAACTAGAAGGAGATGTTGACTAGAAATTGGGAAATTTCAGGGACCAATACTGTGGAGAGTTTTTTTTTTGGGTGCTTCGGAAAACAATTGTATGGAAATTTTTGCATCTACTTTTCCGGTACTCATGGTAAGCATGTAATTTTGAGAAAAATTTATCAAGGCGTTAAAACTTTTATAAAGGCGTTAAATAGTAAGATCATTTTTATTACTCTTATATCGGATTTTTTTTTTTCAATAGATCTTGCCGACCCCAAGTAATTGGGTTGTGAGATATGGTTCGGTTCAGTTTGATTTGGCATTTGAATAGTAGATCTTAACTACAGTATCACCTAACAGAGAGAAGTAATAGCAGAACATACAGATATATGGGCCTAGCCCATACATCGGAATCGAATGATTTTGATTTGTGCATGAAATGGGCCTACTCTACGAGCCCATGTTTTGATTTTTTTCATTTGGACTCCCTCCTCCTCCTGCTTCTACAACGACGCCAGTTCTGCTAGTGCTGAAACTCAACTCTCTCTCTCTCTCTCTCTCTCTCTCTCTGCGTGCGTGTGCGTGTGTGTGTGTGCGCGTGCGGAGCTTAGCAATTGAAGGTAGTAAGCAATGGCTCTATGGATGGAAAAAGGTTCAGAACCTCATACGGAAACAGAGATAGCAGACCTTGACGCCATCACCGCCCTCAAACACTCTACAGCTATCGAACTCAAGGTCCTCTCTCTCTCTCACTCTTTCTCTCTATATTTGTTACAGTAATATTCTTAATTCCTCTTTAGGGTTCTAAATTTGCTTCCTTTGATGCCTAAAAATGCTGAAGTAATCCTAATTCATGCGACTGAAAATTTGGCTGCTTTTGAGGACTCGTGAGGATTATATTTGATTCTGTTTTAGCTGTAGAATGCCAAATAGAAACAAGAGTTCGTAATTTAATTTTGCACTATTTGCAAGGAAAGGCTGAAATTTCTTATGACTTATGTTGTACTAGTTGCTGAAAATTGGTAACTTTATATTGATGAATTCAGAAGAAGACTATACCTGGCTTTCCAATTTTCTTGAGAATTTTATTAGGAAGAATTTTTTTTTATTCATTTGGGAACTCGCATCTTCGCTTAGATTTCTTTTAGCATGATGTGGTGGCTTCGGTGGATTAGTTGTGGGAGAAGAAGAATAGAAATTCTATGAAACTGATGAATTGTCCCCATGTTTAAGGTCTTCATTTAGTTGTGCGTGAAGGATTTCGCTAAACTAGTTCATGATCGACAAAACCAGTTATTTTAAGGGAAGCTGTGGAGAACACTACAAAGATTACCCTTCAGGAACCAATATTCTTTCACTCGCTTGCAACAGTTTTTCATCTTGGCTTTATTTGTTCATTTGTGTATTCGCTTACACTGTTCTAACATTCATATCATATGTAATGGTGTGATCCATTTTGCGTAGATAAATGTCACGCTTCACGTAAGAAAGCTTATTTCTGTTATCTATGTCAGCGTCCAATCATAGTTTGTGGGAACTCAAGATTATGTTGCAAGAACTGATATTGAAAAATTAACTTTGGAAAGCTTCTCTAAAGCTAACTATGCTGCCTCACCGGCATAGTTATTTGAGTATATTATTTTACTTACAGTAGTTGTACAGTTTCCGCCAGTCTTTGCATTATCCCATTCCATTAGATGGGTTTCATCATTCTTCCATCGGCCTCGCAGGAAAAGGGCAACGAGTATGTCAAGATGGGCAAGAAGCACTATACAGATGCTATTGATTGCTACACCAGGGCCATAAATCAGAAGGTTTTAAGTGACTCTGAAAACTCTGTTCTCTTTGCAAACAGAGCCCATGTTAACCTACTGCTGGGGAATTATAGACGTGCTCTAACGGATGCCGAGGAGGCAATTAAGCTCTGTCCAACAAATATCAAGGTTCTTACCTTCATACTTGTGTTATTAGCCCACTGTCGTTTTATTTACACGAGAAGGTTGTCCGTGTTCACTTGCAATCTCTTTCGTCTGTGCTAATTCTGCACCGTTAAAAACATTTTGGTTAGGCACTCTACAGAGCTGTCAAAGCATCGATATCTCTGAATCTCTTGTCCGAAGCTAAACAATACTGTGAAAAAGGACTTCAACAGTCCCCAGAGAACGATGAACTAAGGAAGCTAGCCAAACAAATTGATTTACGAAGGTCGGAATGTGAACGCCATGAATCTCAAATTTCCAAGGCTGTGGCCGTAGCTGAGGTATGATATTGTACAATAGTATGGCCGGAAAAGATTGCTATCTTGGAGGCTTACGTCGTTCTCCTGTTGGATCATGCAGGGAATTGTTTCTGCTATTGAAGATAGGAATCTGAAAATTGGGAAGGCTAGTTTTCGAGAACTCACTGGATTGAAAAAGCCCGTATTAGATGAGGATAACATTCTTCACTGGCCTGTTCTTCTTCTTTATGCAGAAGTTATGACTAGTGACATTATTGAGGACTTCTGCGAGACCGACATGTTTTCAGCTCATTTGGACATGATATCCTCGGTTATTTACGTATACTAATCCATGGATTTGTTTGTGTGTGTTCCCGGATTTGTTTCTATTAATATTCTTTAACAAACTGATTTGAAGTCTAACGTTTTATGGATTATTTGTGTCTATGTCTTGACATGCTATGCCCTCTGGCCGATAAGGCGATAACTTATGCAGTATATGCTTTGTGAGGTCCTTAGCTTCCAAACATGTTTTCAGAAAGTTGTACACCATTGCCTTGGGATAAAGAAAAAACTTATTCTCGAGATGCTGTCGAACTTTATTATGAGGTAAGCAGTGGGGCATTTTACTTTTCGTTTTATTTTTACAGTTCTTGTTGCTCATTGCCTTCAGTCAGTGTTATACTACCCAAAGAAGGGATGGTCATTTGAGCTTATTTTTCAAATGCCAATATTATTGTCCATTTCAAAATATTTTTGCAATTTTTTGGATTGAATCCGAATCTAGGTATCAAAGTTTTTGATTTCACACCCATCTGATGACTTAATTAGGGTGGGGGTGCCTCCATGGCATGAAGCCATGAACTACTCAAATTGCTTCAGAAATCCATTCACATTTTTTAAGGTAGGATGTGTTAGACCGAGCAGGTCACCAGCTTGATAGCATCACATTTTGGGAAGTGGAGGGACCACCGGGGATTTATCCTGGTACACTGTGGCCTGACCCTTGTCTGCCCAGGAATATATGTGGCGCTTTAAGAGGCCTGGACCCTTTTTTGGAAGGGAAGATCTAAGTCTGGGCAGGTGACATATCATGACAGCTCTTGGAAATTTTTCGTAGTATTGGAGTGATCTGACTGACAGCTCACACTTTTCATTGTAATCATACTTGAAGGAAAAGCGAGACGTGTAGTGAATTATAGCCGGTTAATCTTTGTTCCTTCCTTCGTGGTTTTGATTAGACATGACAAATGGTTTAGTTAGTAACATATTGGGAAGTTTGCAGACATGTAAGTGTACATTCACGAGTGTGTTCTATGCTGTTGGTTATGCCACATGTGTCTCAAGTTGTTCGCGACTTTGCCTTGCTTGGTTCCAACGATAGAAGTTGTTTTCTAGTAGTTGTTTAGTCAAATTGGGATAGTTTTCAGGAAACCTAAATGGTACAGGCTAGGAATTCAAGTTACCACCGAACTTGCTTCTCAGTTCAATCACATTAAGCGTATAATTTGTGGTGCATAATATTGGCCAAATCAACAGCTGATGATTGACTCCTTTTGTATAACAGTTCCTTTAAATGTATTACATGCCCCATCCATATATCTTTCAACTTGCTTATGTTACGGCAGAGCAGGCTCTTTCCGACATAAGGGATTCCCGAGAGAGTTTTCCACGCTACTCGATTTTATATGCTCACTAGTGTGCTTGGTCTTTGAAATGTTATACTTCAAGTTCTCCTGTAAACTACTGCAATTCAAAGATTCCATCTTTTTATTATTTCTCTTTCAATTTCATGAACCTCTCTTCACTAGGCTGGTTCTGGAGTTGGCTTATCGAGGAAGGAAATTCTTCGGTATCTCTTAGAAGGGACTGCTGGTTCGCATCTTGAAAGCTTTGGGTATGATGAGAAACATGCCGGTGATAGTTTAAATCATGGAACCTCTACAGGTAGTTTGCTCAATTTTTCAACTTAATTTCAGCTTCCAACAATCATTTGCAATAATGAATCAACTATTCGCCAGCTTCCAGTGTAGTTTTCCAAGATTCCTCGTGTGCAGTGTACTCCAAAATTTGCAGTAGAGTGGGTTGTCAGAATGATTATAGAAGTTGAGTGTTTTTTCCTTTTGTGTGTGAGAGATGGAGGGAGGGAGAGTCTTTGTGTGTGTGTGTGTGTGTGAGAGAGAGAGAGAGAGAGAGAGAGAGAGAGAGAGAGAGAGAGAGAGAGAGAGAGAGAGAGAGAGAGAGAGAGAGAGAGTTCATCAGTCCGTTCCGCAAAGGACATTGTCATGGGAAAGGGCACTTAGTGGTGATCTACATGGATTTCTTTCTAAGCATACACAATTTCGTATGGATTACAGGATTAGGGTTTTAGTCCATAGGAAAGCTCGGAGATGAATAGTGATCCCTAATAAGTACTCGAGGTCTTAGGACCATGCATGGTTTCTTTTTGTCCTGGGAATGAGTTCAAACATTCCCCTTTGTCAGCCACAATAGAATACTCAACTCTAAAAGCTGTATTTTGCAACGTTTTGCTTGTGCATTTGAAGCTCCAGCTTAAAATATTTTATTTGCATTCATTTATGTGGGCATTTAAGTGGCATGAGAGCTCAAGTGTATCACTTTTCCCAGGGAGAAGTCCTAAATGGGTCAAAGTAAATGAAAAGAGAACCCTGTATAGCGTTTTGAAAGAACCAGATATGGTTATCCCTGAAATCCCAGGTATGCCGTAGTTTCATTATAAGCCAACTACATACACTTCTCTCTACAATTTTAGACCCTGGTGTTTTGTTTAATTGATAATTCTTATTGTATCCTTGCTTCATCTCTTTGGTGCAGTTTTCTTTATCGTATCAAGGATCTCCAGCTTTTATAAAGATTTCAGAACTGGGAAATGGTCTCCTCCATGGCTCCATGACTGAGACACTAATTCTTGGAGCCGATGGGGTGTGATTGTTGTTAGAGCTTTTGCAGAGCATCTTGTTATATACAAAGAATTTGATGCCAAGTCTACATGTTGTTACAGTATCACATCTAATCAGTTTCTGGAGAAGAACTGCAACCTTCAAGCTCGAAGTGTGTTGATCCAATACTGAATTACTTCTTAGGGTTTTTTTCACTCCTTTGGGAAAATGTAAAGAGAGAATGCTAACAGCTCAAGTTAAAAATTGATAGGGGAAACATGGATAAAATGCAAGCCTTGGTTGCAGATATTTGGAAACTTAAAACCGAACAACGATGCTTCCCTTCTGTTATTCGTCTTGCTTCTTTGTAGTTTATTCATCCATTATCCCGAGCCTTTTGAAAGGTTTTACTTAAGTTTTTGGGCAGTACTTCAACTATTGTAGTCTTACTCATATTCTCTTAATCAATGAAGATCTAGTTTTGCCGCAGAAATTACAGTTACAAACGCATAGAAAGCTAAACCAAGAGACAAGTACTAAACTCATGATCATCACTATAACAGAACTAAAAACGCCCGAGGGTGCGGGAAGTCAGAAGCCAACAGTGCAATCTGACCGTAGGTTTTGTTGGAGAAGAATACATCTCAATTTTCATAACACATTTTCTCTCTGGCCATTATATGCATGGTAATTGTAGGATAAAGGTTCTAAAAATTGAGAAAGGAGAATGATTAAGGATTTCTGAGAGAGTCTGTGAAGCATGTGCATAGACTAATTCTGTTAAGACCTAATGTAAGGAGTGCTATTTACTGCGACAAAGCTTTTGTTTTGCGGTACATCCCTTGAGATCATCAGACATAGCGGATGGTATGTTGTGCATTTTAAGAACATCTGCAGTTCTTGCTTTGGCACTAGCTGTATGCAACACCAACTTCTGCATACAAATGACAGAAAATTAGCCGTGTGTGTGTGTGTGCGTGTATGAGAGAGAGAGAGAGAGAGAGAGAGAGAGAGAGAGAGAGAGAGAGAGAGAGAGAGAGAGACCTTTTGTTTGTCAAGAATGAACTGTAGGAATTCTTCAGTACAACTCTCTATGATACTCGCGAAACTCTTTAAACTCTGAACAGGCAAACCATTAACATGAAGAACCTACATCCACCACAATCAGAAGAAATTTGTTAACCAGAGAAGCAATGATATAAAGGTCTGTTCCCTCGGAGTTCGGTTCTCTACTTAGTCTAACATTAACATATTTTCAAACCTGAGCATTCTCTATGTCGTCCATACCATCATACCCGTCACTTGTTCCATCCTTGAGCACCTGTCCAATGGTTGCAATCAAACGACGAGATCCATTTTTAACACAACTAGAAAAAACTTGAGGCGAATTGTAAAAAAAGTGTCAGTGAGATGAAGATCACCTTAGAAATCACCACACGCTCTTCATACAACGCCTGCCATATTAGCTCGTTCGAAACATTTTTCAGAGCATATCCATACTGGAATTAGAATCATCCATAAGGTAACAAATTGAATAGATCACTCATAATGATGAATAAACTTAATATTCCGAATCCAAGTAAAGAGCACACCTTAGATCTCAAATATGGTATAGAAAGTGTAGTGAAAACAAATCCTGCAATGATGTAATGTGGAAAAGGCCTCCCACTAATGTTGGCTGACTTGAATTGCTTGTGAGTTGCGAGTTTTATGCTAAATTCTCGTATCTCCGAATTACGGAGCACTTTCAGATCAACTGTATCTCCAGTGTACTTTTTTGTGAGAAGGTAACTGAATGGTATGCGTTGTCCCCACGTAAATGGAACTGGAAGCAATGGCAAATAATTTTAGGAAACAGAGCGAACTAGCTAGTTGATCATCAAAGACACAAAAAAGAGAAATAGAAATGTAAACACCACAAGTCACTTGGACCTACAATAGTATGTTCCTTGTGGATGGAAAAAATGATTTACCGGTTCCATCGTTACTGATGTTAACCCCATCAATGCTGAGGATTATATCATCTGGCTTAAGAATCTCATACTCTGGATAATTAGGCTTCACTTCTATAACGAGGACACCTTTCTGACCATGTCCCATCTTCATGAACAAGCGTAAATCAGGATTTTCCATATCTTGCCAAACGATGCCAAGACTTGGGAATCCTATCATCAATCATGTTAATTGTGTTTTTAACACTCGCACATTGTAAAAAGCCCAACATAAAAAGCAACTAAATGGAAGATGGGGAAATTCATAATATTATATACATGTATGCATACCTGTATATGCTCCATTCCTGTCATAGTCTTCAAGGAAGTGATAAATAACGGGTGCAGCTATGACATCACTTTCACCTTCCTTGCAGCTCTGAAATGACATTCCCACACATTTGCCACTTTTATTAAAAACAGGTGCACCAGAAGTTCCGTCCTCTATAGCAGCATCCACCTGCGCAATGCTTTACATGGTTAGCTCCGGATCACAAGGCTTTCCAAATAACTAATACCAAACAGTTTGCTAGAAACAACATGAACGTTTTTCTATCTCAGCTCAGTTGAATAGCCTCACATTTTGCCAATGTTCGACATAGTGGATGAGATATGTATATTCCTATATACATATAGAATCTGAAAGCATTCCAAAAATCTTGCTTTCTACAAATATCTTCCTCTGATTTAAACTTAATTTAAATAGTACCTTAGAAACTGACATGGTGTCAAAGTGAGAGGTGATGATAATGTGGTGGAGTTGATTACTCACGCTTAAGAGTATGTCTCAGAAGTGAAGTTAATGGAATGGCTTGTTTACACAAGGACCGAACTGCAGAGTGCAGTTTTTGTTTTGGGTCCACCACGTATTCCACATTGGTGATCCCACCATTCACCTGTACGATGAGTCGAGGATGTCGTCTTCGAATGAAATTAGGTTAAGTGGATGTCAATAGCCATACGATCGCAATGCATATATAAGGAGAAAATAGACTGTCAATAGACTCTGGTGAACGTCTGTGCATCAGATACTCCCACAAATGTGTTTTGAGTCTTTTGACAGTGTGGCTAACAATATGGCAATATCCAATTCAATCTGTTTATTTCGCGCATATATAGTCTTCACAGAACCTTCAAGATGACGGTTCAGATCATCAATGTAAGACTTGTCAAAAGCCCAAAGTCAAACACTGCACTTGAAAAACTCAACAAAAGACAAGCCATGGACTATAACTTCCTCTCTTTACCTTTACACCCAGAAGTTCCGTTTGTGACCATGCAAATTTTACCGTGCTCACTCTTGACACGCAAGTTGTAGTCATAGAAAATTTGCCATTTGGGTAGCCCATAATGGCCAATTTATCTTGGACTGCTGGCATACACCCGAAATTAACTGGCATGACTCCTTCCCAGAACTCATCATCATTAACTGTTAGCAGTGCTGCACACATCATCACCCAAGTCAAAACTAAATAATCTCTCAAGTAAATACACCTATAGTTCAAAAGAAAATTGAGATTGGCCTTCAATGCTGAGGAGGATGCTCTCACGCGAGCCTCTCATTTCGTCCCTTTGTATGAAGAAAATGGGGCCCATCGCCATCTACTACGAGGTTCCAAATTCCAAGCTATTGTTTTGTAGATCTCAATGTGAAAAGAGTGCAAAGAAAAATTCCAATTTACTGGATATCGGTAACTGTGAGGCCAGATCATATTCGTCTCGGCTCTCGAGATACATGGACTCTCAAGACAAATGATTAGTTGAGATGCTACCGATGAGCGATCAATCCAATTTTCCAAGCAAAGACCTAAGAAATAACCAGCTCGAGTTATCAAAGTGGACCTCGGTGGGCCCGATTCTCTTCGTAGGAGAAGATCATATAAGAGGATCACATTAGAGGATCCATCCCTCTCATGCATTCTTTTTTACACTAGAAATTATGCTTAACATACCGAGATCACAGTCGAGTGCTACAGAAAGTACTGTAGCTATATATAACGTATCAGAATTGGGTTTCTTGAGCTGCACCTTAGTGTGATGATCCACAGAATGTGCACACGTTAACACTTTTCTCCCCCTTACAATGAACCCGCTGCTAGTAGTGTTTTTGGGTGCCCTTTGACAAGGACACAAGTAATCTGGTGGGTTTCGCGTGCATAACACCTTCACAAGTGACTGAAGAAAAGATGGTCATTAAACAACAATTGGCCAATGATATGATAATGGCTAATGAGTCCCTATTACTCAAAACAAGCAAAGAAAAAGGAACGCGGGAAATGTCATGCTATAAACAAAATAGTTACTACGTCCAAAAAGTGGTAGACCAAAGCCTCTAACTTTGTGACGTGCTCGTGTAAAAAATAGTGGACCCAAACCCTCTAACTTCAAACTTATAGTGTCAAGGTGCCTGGAATTCCCACCCCTACTACAAACAAAGTAGTTACGTCCACAAAAATTTGTACTGTTCGACCAGGCATAACTTCTCACAAAGAGTGCGCCTCACCTTCGTGATTTCAAACCGTGCACTTTTTGACAAAAAACTGAAACAGAATAGTCAAAATAATCTCCGAATTAGGGGAAAACTTCTACTTTTTCTGATTATGCATTGAAATTGATTGACACTTACAGCCAAGTAAGGGGAAGATTTCTTCTTCTTCTTCGTCTCCTCTTCAAGGCCTGGATCTTCTTCAGCTACTTCATCATCCTGTTGAAGGAAACCTAACAAAGCCTGAGCTTCCGAAGCGAATCTCTCTTTCTGGCGAGAGAAAGAAGAGCGAGAAGACGAACAGCCGCATAAAACGACAGACCGAAGGCTGCAGTGGTCCGGTGGGGTTGAATAGGGTTGAATCGAGAAAAATGAAGGTTGAAGATTTATGTCGAGTAAACTGAAACTGGCGGACGAATTACAACGAAGAGAATTGATCATCATCGGAGCTACGACCAACATCGTATCGTTCGATAATTAATCACGACGTACATGTTTATTTTCGGACAGATTTTTAGATGGATATTTATAGGGTGCCCCTTGTTAAGTCCGCCGTTATGTACAGTTAAAAAATGTACAGAAAGTCATAGACAAGGACACAAGGCCCTAGGTGTTAAACGAGCAGAACGAGTCAAGTATTCTCTCCGTCCCAATTTTATAGGTCTTTTTTGGGATTCTAACTTAATGAGGGATCATAATCATTGTACTTTTGAAAACATGTTTTTCCTTGTTTTACCCTTCAATCATTACAACTTTTTACTTTTTTATTACTTTTAACTTCAAAATATGAGGGTAAAAGAGATAATTCCTTAACAATTACCCATTTATAGTTTTGAAGTGGGACAATATTTTTGGGACACCAAAAAGTGTCAACTGGGACTATAAAATTGGGACGGAGGGAGTATCTAGTTGATGAAACTTAATTTGAAATTTTAACGAGTTTCAAAGCTTAGTTTGTTAATGAAGCGAGCCGATTTCAAGTGAACTTTAAGTCAAACTAAATACGAGCTGATCTCGTGTTTTTTGAATTTTGTACAAATCATTAAAGAGCTTCAAAAAAAATGTTTAAGCTTTTGTGTTTGATTTACGATCTAAGAACCGGTTGTCACTTTATTTCCATGGGGCACACGTCAAGTTCTCTCTTTTTTTTTTTTTTTTTTCTTCTCTATCATAGTATCATCTCAATTCCAAGATATACTATAATAAGGCATACTTTGTGCGAGATAAGTCTATGGAGCCCACTTTGAAGATCCGCAAAAATAATCCAAGTCGTTCATTAATTTTTAAACTAATTTTTGAGTCATCTAGAAAAAAATGAGGCCAATCATATAAATTTAAGTACTTGATCAAACTTTTGTCAGAATTCAAGATCCTAAATCATGAACAAATAATTACAAAATCAATCAACGACTTTTAGTTTTTCAAATGACTTGATTTTGTAGGAGTGACCCAAAAAATTAGTTTAAAAATTAATGAACGGCTTGGATTATTTTTTTGGATCTTTAAAGTGAGCTCCACTGACCCATCTCGCACAAAGTATGCATTATAGTAGTATTTCTTGGAATTGAGATTATAGAGAGAGAAAAAAAAAGAGGACTTGACGTGGGTCCCATGAAAATAAATTGAGAACCAGTTTTTAGATCCCAATCCGAACATGGCCGTAAGTTTCCAATGAAATAGACAAGCTCAAACTCGAGTAGCTTGGGTCCATCTAGCAGCTGCAGCCCTCCGTGTCGATATTTTGATGTGGATCCAAATGAAGTCGGTTTGTTGGACTGGGACGAGCCACAGACCTTGTAACTACAAGGCTACAGAACCATTAGCCCATTATAACTGGGCCCTTTGGTGCTAGAGTTGGGCCAGAACTGCTTCAATTTCAAACCCAACAAAAAAAAAAAAAAATACTGGCTGCAAATTATTTTCCAGGGGTATCTGCCCAAAAATCCTTGAAAACGGACCTTCAAACCATACCAAAAATTTATACTACTATATATACAGGTTGAAAATTATATTCCAGAGGTATCTGCCTATAAATTTATTCATGAAATATATCGTACGCCATTTATTGCATTCGTTATGTAATTTTGCACCAGGTACTTATGAACAGCCACATTTTCCTCACAATTCCAAAGAGACCTCTCATATATTTCATAGTGAGAAACACGATCAACTGATCATACGAATCGTCCCACTCTGTTCGAGAGCAATTTTTTCACCCTCCTTAAAAGAGAGTAAACAAAACCCTCCTTCCCATTGGTTGAAATGTGTGGGTGTCACCATAAAATGATGTCATGCTTACTTCTGCAATACATTTTTTGGTTAGCATGACATCATTTTGTGGTGGAACCCACACATTTCGACCAATAGGAGGGAGAGTTTTGTTCACCTTCTTTTAAGGAGGGTGAACAAAATTCATCTTGTTCGCATGCGTAATATATTAACTTGGTTTACTGGCAATTTTATTTATCACAATGAGCCTCGTGGTAGGTTGTCTGTCTTATTTACTGAAGGGCAAAGCGGTCAAAAATCTCTTGGTCATCGTTCAGTTGCAGAGGAAAGGAAAAGAAAGTACATATATAAGAAAACTATTTTTTCCTTGTATCATCAACTACTTCCGTGTATCATTTTTTAAATTTCTTCGTATCAAATTAAAGTACACGATAAATACTTTAATTCGGTGTAAATTTTTTTGAAAAATGATACACGAAAATACTTTATTTTTTTATTAGAAAAGTAGCACAACTTTTCGTAATAGACAAGCAAATGAGAACGGAGAGACTACGGAGTATATATTTAGTCTGTAGGAAAGTTAAGGGACTGTCACATATCTAACTTCCTCCACCAGAATTAGCTTTTGCTCAAAACATGTCCTCCGAAAAGCACAAGATTTCTCTTAAAACACTAGTTAACTGCAACCTTTTTTCCATTAAATTTATTCCAAAAAATGAGAAAATTATTTTTTATTTTATTGTATTTCACTCCACTATAATTTTATGGGAAATATAACTTTCTTGCAATATTTACTGGACAAGTGAGTGAAGGAAGCCCAAGTGGTGGTCCTTTATTTTCCAGTCACCTGTTGGGAAAGCAACAAACGCACGTGAATATGCACATGCATGCGAAGGATAAACTTTAGACCAAGATGAAAGTGGAAAAGGGAAAGCATATATACTTACATCCTGCTGTCATTTTGTTCTTATTCAGAAAAAGAAAATTCACATTTTCTGTACTTCAAATTCTTTAAATATCTTTACTAAAAATTTGAAATAATTGTTTTCATTGTCATTCTATCTGATTTTTTTTTCTATTTCGGTCTTGTTTAATTTTTTTTTTATCCTTCCATCAAAATAAAATAGAAAACAACTTCAAAAATCACAGAAATCAACAGATCGACTTTTAAGGCCCACTACGGCCTAAATAAACCGTTTTGATTAGTATTTTTTTCCCCTTATTCAAATTTTTTTTATATTTGTTAATTTTGCATCAATCTTTGTGTGAATTAGTGTTTCGAGTTGACAAGAGGAATCTTAAAAACCTAAAAAAATTATGATAAAAAATTTCAATGAAGACAAACATAATCTAAAAGTACAAACATACTTTTGGATTATTGTCGATATGAAAAAAAAAGATAGTTTGGTTAATAACATTTTACCGTTTAAATTCTTCTTGTCAATATGAACCAATAATTTTTAAAAAAATTAGCGCAAAACAAAAAAAAACATTTTTTTTAAGAAAAACGAAAAAAACAAAAAACAATGTGTGATTTTATATTTTGCCAAACGGGCCCGCAACTCACCTTAAAAATCACTCTTTTTTTTTTTTGAATTTTCCTAAAAAAATCAATGAATGGGCGAGGGTGAAAGGTCGGTATCTTCAAAGACCGTGATACCTGGTCATACACGTATCCATTCATCTATTGCCACGTGTCCACTGTCATCTGTGGTGATTTCAGTCAACCCTTTGACCAAAGGAACTCCCCGTCCTCCACAAATTGCCAACTACTTTTGGAATTTATTGATTTCCGTTGGCTTTTATTTCTGATATCGACGAGATATAAGAATGGTTTCTATATGAAATTTTTTTGGGTACAGGCGTGGCCATCCAAAAGTATTTTGGACGGTCCAAATGGATTCTCACTCTGTTTTCACCTAACCACTCTCTCTACTCTCTTTCTCTCTCTATTATGAACTGTCCGATTGCGTTTTAGATGGGTGAGAGCAATATCCACTCGTCACTAAAAAATTTCTCATGAATGTACCATCAAATATCAATGTCTAGACGTTTAAGCAAGCCAAACAAAAATCAAGAGCCTAATTAAAAGAACAAAACTAAATATATCGTCTTTATTAGCTAGTCTCCTCCATTAATGAGGTAGGAGTAGAGTGGAAAGTAATCTTACCTCTTGTATTAAAGGCTAATTTGGCTAAAAAGTGGTTTTTGATTTTTTGGTTTTTTCATTTCGTCTTTATTCAATTTTTTTTAGCATTTGTTAGTTTTACGTCAAGATTTTGTGGTTTCTGAATTTCTCTTGGCAAGACGAATCTAACAAGTATAAAATTATGGTCAAAACTTAATTTTTTTTGAATAAAGCCAAAATACTTGGATTATTGGCAAATAATCCAAGTATTTCGGCTTTATTCAAAAAAATATGAAGATTAGTAAATGAACCTATCAAAATTTGAACCCGGAAATCTCAAGATTAGT
Organism: Vaccinium macrocarpon; assembly: GCA_022606695.1. Taxonomy (NCBI): domain Eukaryota; kingdom Viridiplantae; phylum Streptophyta; class Magnoliopsida; order Ericales; family Ericaceae; genus Vaccinium; species Vaccinium macrocarpon. The sequence goes on along the minus strand of CM040178.1, from coordinate 37,147,273 downwards.
AAGTTGATTTTTAACGACTGAAATAGAGGCCACCCTAAACTTATTTGAGAATCTTTATCGAAATTGCAAAGGAAGAAAAGAAAATATATCTACGTTTGAATCAAACATTTTTAAAATAACCGCCCTTTAATTGTCTTTGTTACGAAGTTGATGAAAAGAGAAAAGCATATGATATATTTCTTAGTTTGTTTGCTTGTGGAATTACCATTAATTAAATTCACTTATCATGACTTCAAGTCGGGAAAAAATGTTTTCTGACAGCAAAAAATATTCAGGAAGTAGACAGCATAAGCAGCATTAGAGCGCGTATATAAGAATGGTTCCTAGGGAAATATCTAAGTTACTCTAGAACCGTTCAACGTGCGGATATATATAATATACAGAGTGAAACTCAGTACATTGACTTATTTCAATCGCATTTATGTCTGAATCTGTACACGAAAGTCTATGTTTACATCATTAACTCTTTCAACGATATTAAAAACATCTTTGTCTTTCAACTCCAATTTCCCTTTTTGAACAGCTTTAGCATTTCATGGAAAAGAAATTACATGGTAATTTTAATTTACTTAAAAGATCAAAACTATATATAGGAACTTAACATCTCGAATAAGATGAACCTATCAAATTTTAACTCGCGAAATCTCAAGATTAGTACGTTGATTTTTAACGATTGAAATGGAGACCACCTCGAACTTATTTGAGACTATTCATCTTCTGAATTGCAATTTGCAAAGCAAGAAAAAGAAAATATATCTACCTTTGGATCGAACAATTTAAAAATTTGCCGGCTCTTTATTGTTTTATGGAGTTGATGAAAAGAGAAAAGCATAATATATGTATTTCTTTGTTTGTTTGCTTGTGATATAACCATTAAATTCACTTATTTTTTACTGCAACTGGGGGGAAAAAGGCTTTTTAATTGACAGTAAAATATTCCAGAAGTAGACTGCAAGATTACGTAAACTCCAAGTTGATATAATTGATGATGATAGATGTTGCTAAACAAAGTATAGTAAAAACGAGGTGATGGCAATGGTAATATTTTTCCTATATACTTCTTGTTTTTTATTTTTAAATAAGCAAAAAAAAAAAAAGTTACTCCACCGCAAATAGAAATGATAACAATGATTTACGGAAAAAGAGCACAAGGTATCACAACTCAAACCACACATCTCAACTACATTGGCATCTATGCAAAGGACAATCATATTTACTTCTTGTTCTTGTTACTATATCAATATTAATTTTTAGAATTTTTTGGTTATATTCACTAGTAAAAGTTTTGTGAAAAAAAATTTCCTCTATAACTATTCTCGTAAAATTTTTAGAACCGTCAATGGATACGAATTATTTGGCCCGTCACACTTTCTGTAACTTCAAGGGTTCACCTCTCCGTAATAACTAAAACACCCCTAATATCACCCACAGGTGATCGGAATTTAACTTAAGCTCCGACGTAGGTGCAGTGAAGTCCTTTACAGATAATAGTCACTAGAGAGGTGTGATCACATGACAATACTAGTTAACGGGATGGGATACATAAGGTGTGTGTAGCGTGTAACATCTAGGGTTCACCTACTTGTAATAACTAAAATACCCCTAACACCACTCGTGTACACATGGTCAGACTTTAGCTTAAGCCTCTAATACATGTGCAGTGGAGTTCTCTACCGATAGTAAAACCGTGTGACGGATCAATATTCCTTAACTAAAGTGAAGGGGTACACAAGGTGTGTGTAGCGTAAATTTATCTGCCGTTATCCAACCATTTTTCTCTTATCCCTTTCTTCATTTTTCGCCATTCCCCGTATAGATACTGAACTATATTCCTTCTCTCTCTCTCTCTCTCTCTCTCTCTCTCTCTAGCTCTCTTTCACTACAATCCCCCTATATATAATAGTTGTGTCTAGAGAGAGAGGTAGAGAGAAGTTAAGACAAGATTGAAATACTTAAACACTGTGATCTTAATTCGTCCAAAAACCCCATGGCTGCAGCAGAGACCTCAAACTCAGACTCTTCTTCATCAAATCTCGGAATTATTGTCCAAAATAACCCTTCAGACTCCCAACTCTCTCAACTTGGTATCAAGTCTTGGCCCAAGTAACTCTCTCTCTCTCTCCATATTTCTTTTTTTTTTATTTATTTATAGATAATGAAGAGTGTTCTGATAAACGAGACTAACAATTTCAATATGACACTAAGTTGTGGTGTTTTTGTTTGTTTGTCGGGAAAGATGGGGCTGTTCTCCGGGGAAGTACCAGCTGAAATTCGATGCGGAGATGACGTGTTATCTTCTAAGAGGAAAAGTGAAGGTTTACCCAAAAGGGTCACCGTCGTCAACAGCGGCGGAGTTCGGCGCCGGCGATCTGGTGGTAATACCAAAGGGACTGAGTTGCACTTGGGACGTGTCCGTCGCCGTCGATAAACACTATAAATTCGACTCCTCTTCACCTCCTTCTTCCTCACCTTCCTCCTAATTAACTTAATCTTGCTGCTGGTATAATATTTAGTTAGAGATTAAAATTGTAACTTTTTTATTTATTTATTTAACGTTTATAAAGATATTTCTGTTGTTTAGATGGTTTTGGAAATTGGGTAGTGATTTATTTATATTGATTTGTTTGTTTATTTAAGTCTGTTCGGTCAAAGAAAGGATAAAAACCATTCATCTCAATATTATTGCATGTCCTATGCAAACTAAACTTCTTTTTTTGTGCGTGTTTCTTTGACTGGTCAAGGCATTAAATCTATCATGAGAGCGAATTTTAAGGGGGAGAGAGAAACTTTTCTTTGAAAAAGGATCTCAAGAAAATTATTGGGTGGTCATAGCACACCGTCCCGTTGGTGCCTCAATTAGGGGTGTAAACGTCAAGCTGAGCCGAGTTTTCTTGTGTTTGAACTCGGCTCGTTAAACAAAAATTGAGCTTGAGCTTGACTCAGTCATAAACGAGCCGAGCTATTAACGAGCCGAGTCAGGGTAATTTACTCAACGAGCCTCCTTAAACGAGTTGAACATATACAATCGAGCTGAGTTTTAGCAATTTCGTTAACTAAACAAGCCTAAAAATCGAGCTCGAGCTTGACTCAATAACTTATCGAGCTGAGCCAAGCAACAAGCTGCTCGCGAGTTGCTCGGTTTGTTTGCAGCTCTAACTCTTCTCAATCAAACATTTTTGTAGGGCTTAACAACGAGTGTGTGGTGAATACGAATATTAGAGCTCCACGTGAGGTGTCCCAAGACAACTGAATAATTACTCTTATTGTAGGCATGCCACCAAGATATTGTACCTTTCAAATAAATTTTGTCTAACGCAAATTTAAAATTATAATTTATATCGTTTATTTTGTAAAGATCAATGTGTAGACATATCAAGTTAATTAGACATTCAACTTGGTAAGTTGTTGGGTTTGGATTCGTTTATGATAAAAGGGGACTCGCAACAGCTGATTTAGAATTTGGATAGCAAAAGATCTTGCTCTATGGAAGTGGAAGTTATCATCGAAGACATTCACCGAGAAGGTGAAGGTGATCAAATTAGGATTTGTGATTTTCTTTTTAGTCATAGATCGACTAATGTAGTTGCACACACTTTTGGCATATTTGGGTTTGTGAGGCTCTAGTATTCGTTCTTGGGAAACTAGACCTCCTTTAATTATTGGATCCTTTTTGTGGAATGATAATCATCCTTTTGATGTACTATTATGCGCTTTTTTATCAATGAAAGTTTTCTACCATGTTGATAACAAAAAAATTCATTGATTGAAAAACGTTGATCATTTTATTCAAGACAAACGTGAAATTGCTTATTGAGTTACATTTATCTGAATGACTTGATTTTTACTTATATGTTGTACGTGTAAAGATCTTCAAAGTGAATGGTTGGACTTATATTTTTTACCACAAAAAACCCACATTGAGGGCACCACAAGCCCGTTTTCCCTTGTTCTAGAATGGGAAGTGCCCCTTCGCCTTCGCCGATTGACGTCGCCCATTCTCTCCATACCCCTCCGCCTTCGCCCTTTCCTTTCCTTCCTCTTCCACTGCCAGCCCCTTCTGCCACCATCCCCTTCTCTGCCAACCCCTTCCGCTAACCCCTGACTTCTTCCACCATCGTCCCTCCTCCTTCGCCCTCCATCAACCGTCGCCTGTTTCGGGTGCGTCAGATCTAACGACAGGTTGATCTTGGAAGCCTCGGCCCCCTCCAGTGAATAAACTCTCCTATGTCATGGGTGGCAGCTATGGGAGCTAGGTCCTGTCCAGGGAAGTGACTAGTCGGCGACTCAGTGAAACTTGGTACGACTCGATGTATCTTAGTGGGGTGACTCAGTGGAGCTCTGTTTGTATTAGTTTTTTTGGGCTTCTGATTAGTTATTTTATTTTTTTTGGATTGTTTGTTAGTTTGTCGTTGTTGATTACCGATTACTGGTGTTGTAGCGTGTTTATGGTTTGTACTAGGAATCCTTTTGGATTCTTTACCATTTTTACTTGGATCGGATTCATCATTCTGTCCCCTAAGTGTCGGGTCTGCTTAGGCAGGTGTGTTTTCGAGTTTTGGCTCAGTTGTTGTTCTCTTTTTTCATTTGTGAGTGGTTTTGTTTCTTTCCTGTCTTTTGAAGTAATTTGGTGCCGGATGGCTTTGATATTCACTTTGTTCTCTTCACATTTCTAAAAAAAATTCCAAAAAAGATTATTTCACCATCTCTCATCTCTCCAATCATTAATCACATTTCTCTCTCTACTCATACGCTCTCTCCAATCATTATTTTCATTTTTCTCTCCATCTCTCTCCAATTACTACACCATTCTCTAATTATTACTTTTTCCAAAAACTTATCCAAACACTATCTCAAAAATATTTCTCAAAACACTCAACCAAACAAAGTGATTATACTTGACATTTTCAAAAAAGAAAAGAAAAGAATGGGAAATGCAATAAAATGACCTAAATTGGTTTACTTTGTTATTGGCTCCCATTTTTATTCCAAATTAGTGTTCGTGGAAGCTTATGCACATTTCGAATAATCTTAGGATCTTCTGGATAGAGACGTTCAATGATTTTATATTGACAATGAAGGTCAAATATATTTACAATTAGCTATTGGAGTATAAAAATCTCTGGAAAAAAGAAAAAGAAAAAAAAGACCGCCCAAAATAGAAGTTATAGAGACGTTAAATAATTTTATATTGACAACGAAGGTCAAATTTACAATTTGCTATTGGAGTGTAAACATCTCTGGAAGAAAAAAAGGACCGCTCCAAATAGAAGTTTTCTAAAAATATGTGAAAGGGTGTTATAATACAAAATTTGTAGTAAAACTCTAATTTAGATACAATGGGTCCATATTCTCTCCGGTCCAAATTTTTAGACGAGATCTGAATACAATGGGTCCATATTCTCTCCGGTCCAAATTTTTAGACGAGATCTGAATCGTACAATTGCTGCAATTAATATTTCTGGTTCACTCATACCACTATTTTGCTAATAAACTATTTCCAGTAAGAATTAAGAATGTCTTGTGTCCAGTCCAAAATTTGGACTGGAGAGTATCCATCTCCGAATAAATGACAAATGTGCCCATAGCATCAAGTGACTTTTTTAAAAAAACTTAAAATATCTCACCCTTGTTCTGAATAATTCCTTTGGATAATATTCACAGGTCAGTCTCCCCTAGTTAACGTGTATGCAATCAGATCAGTCTCCCCTAGTAGTAAGAAATATTCACAGATCAGTCTCCATTGCCCACCTTTCTAGGGGCTAAGTTCCCAATGATGGGGGTGAATGTGAACCGTTGATGTCAAAAATAAATTGTATGGCTTGGATTGGATGCCGTACCTATTAGTATTATTAAATTATTACGAGAGCCAACCTTCTGTCCATAAGAATCGAATCCGATACTTCATACTCTCAAGAAGCGCTACACAACTTTTGAGCCATAAACCATAGTAACCTAGCAGTATACTGTATTAAAGTGAGTAGTAATTTTATTTTATTTTTAACCCCGTAAAAGGATGAAAAAGAGCGACTAGAATAACAACTAGAAATCGCCTTAGGTGCAACTATAGGAGTTTTCGATTCACTATCAAATGTCCGGTCGTACTTGAGTGGTCAATGTTGTAGGAAAGGAATATACCTTGTCCTTGGCTCCCAGTTGTACGGTTTTCTCATTTTGGATAAAAAGGATAGTATACACTAAACAAAGACTCTGTGTCGTCCTGGATAAAAAGGAACCCATCACTTTCTGTTTGCTAAGCTGGGTTGTCCCTTTGTAGCACTGTACCTTTTAGGGTGCAAATTGTAAAAAAGGAGTGTATATGGTAAAAATTGGAGTGGAAAATGGTAAGATTCAGATTACAATGATAATAATGGTTTTTTTTTTGTCATACGATATACATCAGTAGGGTTAGTGAGGAAGTTAGTTAATGGGTTAAACAACTAAAAGAGGTTCGATGTCTCTTCATATGCTCGAACTCCAAACCTCTTTCTTGACGGGTACGTGATGGGTACAACCAGATGAGCTATAAACCATATTTAATAGTAATGTTTTCATATCCTCAGATACTACCAGAGAATGAAAAACATAGGGTAAAAAGAGAAATGAAAATGGTAAAAAGAGAGTGCTAAAAAGACCCCTTTTATCTGAGTGCTTCACTGCTTTGTTTTGAACCCTAATACTTTCCTTCTTAATTTGAACTAAATTAAATACTTTTTCTTTGATACTTTCCCGCTTTGTTTTATCTGATTGCTTCAGATAATCATTTATTTCTGTTGTTAGTATTTTATAAGTTTTCGTCAAAATATTTGACCTTTTAAATTTATTTTTTCAGAAAATTGTTTATTTTTATTGTTAGTACTTTTAATTGTTGTTCCAAATATTTGACTTACCGAATTCTCTTTGATAAAAAGAATAAAAAATACATGTAAATAAAATTCAGATAATATAGAAATTATCCAAAAAATCTCTGCTTTGAAACGTATTTGCCTGTCAAGATCGTTATCGTTTGGTAATAATTTTTCCCTTTTAAATTATTCGCATCGCGTCAGGACAAATAAAGCCATAAAAAGCTAATGCTGACTAAAGCTAGAAAAATACTCCATCCGTTCCAAATTAATAGTCTCATTTTCTCTCTCTTGCTATTTTTTAAATTAAAAGATGAAGTACTTCCGTGTATCATTTTTTGAATTTTTTCACACCGAATTAAAGTACTCGTTAAGTGCTTTAATTTGGTGCAAAAAAAATTGAAAAATGATACACGGAAGTACTTCATTTTTTTATTTGAAAAATGGTACGACTTTTCGTAATGGACTATTAATTTGGAACGGAGGGAGTATAAATAAAAAGAGGGCGGCTCGGGGAACACAACATTTAACAAAACAAATGTATTGTTTTTGAGTCCCAAACAAATGATCGAATCTGTTTAATTTGTTTAAAACATGTTTTTAAGAGTATTTGTAAAAAATCAACTACTTCGGATGTCGGTAAATACTCCTTTTTTTTTTGCTCAGCAATAAAATTTTATTAGTGAAACTTGACAAGGGTACATCAAGTTGGGGGGAGAGGGAAGGATACTTCAACCATAGTTGAAGAAATTAAAATCACCAAATGGGTCAAAGCCCAAAACACTTGAAAGGCAACGTCCAAACACTCCTAAAAGCCTAGCCCAAATTCGGCAATAGTTAAGCCCAAAAAAACTAGGGCATACCAAATACAAACATAGAAGCCCAAAACCAAAAGCCCAAACAAAAGAAAACCCTGACACTTGCTGCTTCCCCACAAGCCAGCACTGGCCGACACCCACATCATCACCACACCACCACCACCGGACCACCCACCCGATCACCCACCATTTCACCCACCCCTCACCGTTAGGCCCAAACCAGTCTCATCCAGCAATGAGAAAACTAGGGGTGTCATCATTAGGCCCGAACTAGTCTCATTCAGCAATGAGAAAATTGGGGGGGTGAGGAGAGCAGGAAAGAAGCCCAAAGGCAAAGGCAACAACCAAAAGAGATACTTTTAATAAAGACTTGCTCCTCCCTTTCCACTGCCTTTGATGAGAGCTTTAAAACATGTTTTTAAGAGTATCCATAGAAAATAAACTCATTCGGATGTCGATAAAGACTTGATTCATATTTGTCTCTAAATTTGACAGGATCAAAATTGAACGAATCGATCAAGCTCTTAATAATATATGAATGAGTTGATTTTTTCCCTTAGTACATTTTGGAAAAATGTTTTAAACAAATTGAACGACTCCAATTACTATTATGTGAAATGTTGTGTCACCCGAACTACCCTAAAAGAACAGTAATAATTTAATCCAAAGGAGATACTTTTAATAAAGACTTGCTCCTCCCTTTCCACTGCCTTTGATGAGAGCTTTAAAACATGTTTTTAAGAGTATCCATAGAAAATCAACTCATTCGGATGTCGCTAAAGATTTGATCCATATTTGTCTCTAAATTTGATAGGATTAAAACTGAACAAATCGAAGCCATCAACAATACTTGAATAAGTTGATTTTTTTCGAGTACGTTCTAAAAACATGTTTTAAACCAATGGAACGACTCCGATTATTGTTGTGTCAAACATTGTGTCTCACAAACCGCTCCCAATAGAAGAATAGTAATAATTTAATCCAAAGGAGATACTTTTAACTTGCTCCTCCCTTTCCACTGCTTTTGACGAGAGCTTTAATTATTACTATTGATTATTGAAAGTTCCTAACCACAGTTTGTCACTTTGTTGCGTGTTGAACTGTTGATTGCGAACTGTGCGGTGAAAGATAAATAAAAAGTGCGTTAAATTGCTGATAAATTTAATTTTGTGATAGTATGTGCCCCTTAAATCAGGGTAATAGAATGACCAAAGAACTAATATAAAAGAGGGGAAAAATAAAGAGAAGAAGCAGCTTTTCATGTATGTTTAACACTATATTTGAAGAATAAGTATTGGCCCAACTACGCGATTTTCAACTTATCGGTGAGGTTCTTCCTTTACGAGTCTCATCGTATGGTTCTCTAACTCGGATAGAATAGATTTCTTGCTCGTAAAAGGAAAAACCCGAGTAGGAAATTACTCGAACCACTTTTTCCTATGAAGGATAATATCACTAATATCGTGTTATGATCGTCAGTAAGTCCCTCTCCCTCTCCCAAAGCCAAATGTAATCAACAAAACTTGAAGCAATAGCTATTATTTATTAAAGCTGATTATAATGGGGCAAATCCCTTTTTTCAGATTACATCAATGCAACTGTTAGCAAGTTGATTAAAAGCAAACCAACAAGCTTGCCCATTCTTCAGTTGCCTCTAAAAAGCAAACCAACAAGCTTGCCCATTCTTCAGTTGCCTCTACCTCACTACTTGAACAACATACCCAAAAAGAATAATAGGGGGTGAGGGAATCCAAAGATACAAACTTCACACATTTCAAACCCTATGGTAATGTACAAGTTGATAGTTGGCACAAACATGATTCAAGTATAAGGGTGGGTGAACCAAGAACCACCAGTTCCAACGAGCTAGCCGATGCAACAGCTTCATAAGTTGTAGTATATCACCTGTTCCTGGAGAAACAAGTTGAGATGTCAACCACATTAGATGAAATGCGGTATCATACTCTGAATAGTACACGAAAATAGGCAGAGACCCTAATCATATAAAAGAGAGAACAAAAATCATTGTAATCATCGTCTCAAAATCTTCAGACACCGGCGATAAATGAAGAAAATGTTGTGAACTTGTTATAGTGTAATAGTTTGCACGGGGTATTTATCGCTTTCCGGATGAGACGATATGAATTGCAAAATATCCTGTATCGTAGGTTTTTAACTACTATGCTCAATATAAGTAAGAAACTTTGAACGATAGAGAAGTAGGAAATTTCAACCATCCATATCTAAACTAACAACAAACATTTAAGACAAGCATCAAAGTTGAGGCACATACTATCATGTTATACGCCTCACTCGGTGAATGCTAACCACCCGGGTCTAGCATTCTAAAGCATACGTCTGAACCTGCAACAAAGAAAAAGATATAAATCTTAAAATCATGCTTTGTAAAATAATGTTACACTATTTGAGACCGATTTTCATGGAAAAAATGTGAATGGACCACACAGATCCAAAGTGCATGGAGGAGAATGTACAACATTGCCAAGTGCCAAAAGCAGAAAGTAAATGCACCAAAGGCAACAAGAGCTTGAAAGAACTCTATTTACAACCTCAAATGAATAAATGGAATATCTGAACAAGGAGCAGCCACTAATGTGCGAAAACAGAAAAAATATCAAAGAAATATACAAGTATCTACCATAAACAGGGATATTGTTCTACCTCATCAAAACTATCATCTGAAAAGAAATTTGTTCCACTACAGCTCTTGTCATGAGAACCATCATACTGAAAAACCCTAAGCTTTCCTTCCTGTAATGAACAGCGACACGCCTCAAACACCCAAGATAGTCCAAAGAAAATGTGCAACCTCCTGGCAATGACATACGCATACCTTGGTCCCGTAGACAAGGCCACCACCAGCTAAAGGATGAAAACAAGCTACATTGACTTCATCTTCTGCACTAGGAAGAACACTCACAAGTTCCATATCTGAAACTCGATATACCTGAGCCCAGGCGAGAAAAGAGCAAATCTTAGCAAAGGCAATAAAGCAATTTGGAGCAATTAATAGCATGTTTTCATTCCACTTTTGAGGCACAAATAGATGAGGTCTGCAAACCCTTTCCATTTTTTCAGCATACAATTAACTACCGGTGCATGACTCCGGAACAAGGACACAAGCAAAGTTACCACAAAGGACAGCTATAACCTATGAAGCACCCACACTCCTAGGAGACGCCGTATTGCTGCATGGGACATGGGGACACGCCTAAATACGCAGCGTGTACCCCAAATTTTTTGAATTTTTTGACGGGGACACGATGGGGACACTTGGGGGACAGGGCAGGGGGCAAATTGTAATTTTTTTAAAAAATTGGGGTCAATCTGTAACTTTATTATTTTTCAGGGCTCAAATTGTAATTTTTTTGGGGTCAAACTGTATTATCAATCTTTAAATTTTTAAGTTTTTTAATTTTTTTTATAATATATATATATATATATATATATATATATATATATATATATTGCCGTGTCCGTGTCCCTTTTTTCAAATTGCCATATTCGTATCCGTGTCCGTGTCCGTGTCCGTATTCGTATCCGTGTCCGTGCTACATAGGCTATAACTGCATCCATCCAAGAACAATTGAACAGGATACAAGACTTTCCTAGCAAAATGTTATTACAAGAACACAGACATTTTACAAGGAGTGCTTCTTGAGGCCTATTTCCTATAAAATCAGTTTGATGAGCAAAAAATGATTAAATATCCATGTTTCAGCATTCTATAATCAAATCCGAATATTGCTATTAATTTTACACCTGGACAGCCAAATTGAGCTATCATATTTTAGATCAGGTTTATTACCAAGACCCTATCTCGTATGTGTGGAGCAACTTCCAGATGCAAATTGAGTAGTTCTTCATAATGGAACTTACTAGTTTAAGCATAGAAACAGAAATGGAGGAATACTATAGTAAATATAAGACTTTCCAACAGCCTGATAAAAGTTCATAGGACTTCATTGACCTAACTACCAACATGGCAAAAGTAGGATTCATACGCATGTTTCCCCTTGTAAATTTATGTTCCATAACTGTTATTGGCACATTATTATAAATATAAAAAAATATTTTGTACAACAGCAGTTGAAGGTTCCAACTCATTTTCAGACCTCTTAATCCGAGGGTCTTTATATACAATTTGTAGGCAGATAATGATATCCAGAATGAAGCTCATTGGTGATATCAGTTGTCTTCAGTGTATTTTAAAAACATCCGCACTAATCCATTGTGCCTTGACTAACCCTTATAAATAGCAAATCAAGATGTATATTGTCTTTAACTGCCCTCTTCACTCAGCATGATACCTTTTTTCCGAAGGAGGCATGTTCATTCACACAAAACACAGAATTATATCCTCATACAAATGGCCCCTCCATCACATCCAAAAAATCCAAGTACCAAGATACATCATCATTATCAGGAAGAGCCATGCTAACTCTCACTGGCATTGTAACTGTTATCAGATGCCAAAACGAGACCAAATGCAGCACTCTCATTCATGTACAAAAAGGAAGAAAATTACTTCTAATATGCTAAGGAGTCAGGATAACCATGGGCAAATCTCACAAAGAAAAACCATGGGCACGTTTCAGTTATTTGGGCAAGGAAACATATTGAGCTTTACCTCCAAAACAGTGTAAACAGGTAGTGATGTTTCTCCGTTAATGACAATGCTTTTGAGAAGGGAACTATGCCGTCGACCGTACGCAAGCAATATGTGCTCAGATGTGGGAGAAAACTGCACGAATAGAGTAAGTAAACAAGTTCAACTTTAATCGCACTTGAGAAGTGTTAAAACGATTGACAAAAACTTTACACTTCCCGATGCTCAACAATTGATAAAGATGCAATCTTTCTCCGAGGACTCGAAACATAAAGTTCATTAGGATTTCCACAAAATCTTAATATGAAATCCATATCATAATTACTGGGAATCATCGCCTTTTCCCCTTTCGCCGTCCTTCCTTTCGTCTCTCTTTAAGGAATCAAGGCAGAAACTATGCATTCCCAATTGTTATTTATTTCACAAAGTTGATTAACTAAAAAATGTCTATTTCCAGCAAACAAAAAGCAGTCAACTAGCGTCCTTGTACCTTTCAGCCAAATGAACTAAAACCTTACAACATAATTAAAAGGGAGAGCAGTGGGGTAGGGTCTAGATAATAAGAATCTGACACTATATCTATCCAGTAAATTAACGAAAGGGGTGGGGTGGAGTGGGTATGGTTAAGATAATGAGAACCTGACACTGAACCTATCTGGCAAATCAATGAAAGAAGCTGCATTTCCAGATATCTACAGGAAACAACTAACCTGTATTGAAGTTAGACAGTGAGCAGCCCGAATTGCCCTTGATACAAGCACCACACCAAAGCTGTATTGATATAATCAACATCAGAATGATCAAAATTTAATGTACCATAGAGCTAATAGAAATTAAATGGATGAACGGATTGGAGCCTTACGTTGCTTCTTCAAGGGAATATATACGAAGCTCATACAAGACATGGCATGCAGAGATTGGGTGTCTGGTAGGGGATGTTCCAGCCCCCGAGACATCTTGATGTAGTTGTGTTAATAAACCTGGATCAGTTTCAATTTGAGGAAGCACGCATGCGACGCATGCAGCCAAAAATCTCCCACAAGGTGAAAAATGGGCCCCCATTTCACTGCAACCACATTTGCAGCCCATCATGCTATGCCACACACAAGATCACATGGTAAACAAAACATTGAGAAATGTAGATTTTGGACAAATTAATTCATACACCACAAATGTAGACACTATTATGACCACCATCAATCTAAGCCGCCATTTGCAGTCTACATTTATGGTCAAATTTCTCTTTAGCTTAATCTTCAGACACAAACAAGGCTGACATCGATTTCACTGCAGCCAACAAAGGATTTTAACTGATAACAAAGGGTCTACCGTTTTGAAAACAATTTACTTGCCATAATCATACCTGCAGAGGACAGCATGCGGTATGGCTAGGCGACACCTTTCAGCATCAAGCGGATCATTAGGACTTTTTATATCATGCGGCCATAATCTTAACTTCACTGTGCAAGGTAACTCTGCAGGTGCTGTAGCAGCCAGCGATGCAGCAAGTTCAGACTGAATTCTACTCAAAATGGGGAGCGAATCGCTCCTACCATGTGAATTACTAACATGAGCGACACCTTCTCTGGAGTCTGATGCAGAAATCAAATGGGTTTGCAAAGAATGATCCCGCAATCCAGGTCCTCCTGAAACCAAATTTCTATTCAAACAAGATGGCATTGTTACAGAAGCCATTGGGATCCCCCCATCAATGGGAAGCACAGGGGGCATGCTAGCTTGACTTTGACCCATTAACCATCCTTGTAGAAACGGTAGCTCCCAACGTGATGGGTCTCCAGCATGTAAAAACTGATGTTGTCTCGACTGTATAGAAATCCTGTCCTGAAAACCAGTTGACCCGGGTACTCCACCAGCTTCGGAAATCAACTGCCGGTATCCCTCAACAAGTTGCTGTTCAGTGGTCTCCATGGAATCCATGGTCGTGACAGCAACAGATTCTTGCAATCTTCCGCTGATTGCAGAATGTGAGGTAAAAGCTATATCAGGAGCCAAATCCATCTGGTCACACTGCTCTATTGCATTTACATCCACCCGAAACTGCATTGAAGAAGAAGATCCCACTCCTAAATGACTTGGACCAACTGGTCTGTTACCAAGTCGTGGATCTGTCCTTGAATCCTCTCTTGAAAAAGAAGGCAAGAACAATAAAGGTAAAGACATCAAAGGCAATTCAGTTGACAAACTAAAACGATCACTTGAGTGCACATTTGCTACGTAAACAGCGGAGGAGGATAACGCCAAAGATCCTGGAGATGTTGCCCTTATGATTGAGGAATCTGAAGAGCCAAGATCATTAACCTGCATATCAGTCAGCTGATGTAATTACAAGATGGTTGACGCGAGTAAGTAAGAACCAATCCATTGGACAAAATTTTCACCTCAGCAGTTAAGAGAAAGGGAGCACCGTGCGGATGAAAATGCACAGCCCGCAGTGAACGCTTTGTCTTCAGTACAACAGTCGGTGAGGAAGTTTCCCCTCTCCTATCATATTGCCATATATATAGCTGATATTTTATTTCAATATCAAAAGGTTATGTTCCAGAAACAATGATTCACCAATACAGTGTGCTACATTTTGAAGAATAAATTTTAAGTACCAAATGACAGAGAGTAAGCAAAGTCAAGAATGAACACCTTATGACCTGAAGCAACAGCAAGGACTTCCCCTTCAGCATGAAAAGCAAGGGAGGCAATAGGACGGTCTGTAAAGAAAACAAAGAAAAAGGGAAAAGGAAAACTTCTTCAATATATTCCGAGCAAAGAAAAAGAAAAAGACTTAGGAGCAGTAATTACAAAAATCTAAAGATCTGATGCACTCTGATGTGTTTGCATTCCACAGACGCACTTCATGATCCAAACTTCCACTAGCAAGTATTTCTGGATGTTCAGGGTGGAATCTAACCTATAAAATCCCATTAGCACATAAGACACACTAACATCAGAAACAAGCCAGTAATACACTGATCTCACAACTAGGAAATCAGAATTCGTAATTTTGACACTTCAATTGTATTGAGTTTATACAGAAGCCAACTGAGCAAATGTTTACTGTAATTCTTGTAAATTTTTCTTTATGCATTTTGAAGGTTATATTGAAATACTTACAATAGCTTGAAGCATCAAGGCTTGCAATAGTTATGTCTCGAAAACTACCTAAAAAAGTGCTTTAAAGGTTACACCCTGTATACCACATTTTATATACGTAGACCACCAAAGAAAAAACTGAAATTGATTGGCCATTCTTGATAATTATTGTCTATTCTTCGCTTTTCTTTTGATGATCATAACAAAGTACTTATCAACATAAGATAAAAACTAGTGGGAATGACCAAAATTCTTTTGTAGCAAAAGTGGTGGGAATTTGTACGCATTGCTCCTTTTGGATTCCAGATACCCTAGCTAATTCATGAATCTTATTATTGTAAACTCCTACTTCATCGTTGTTTCCTTAAGTTTCAATGCTGCTACATAAAGCCAGTATGTCTGCAATCTAATATATTCGCACTTCATATGGGCAACTCGATTTTAACACCCAAGCAGCAGCTTGTTTCGACTGTTCAATTACTAACTTTTTTCATATTTTCTGGTGTGATGCCTTTCCTTTAGACTGTCAAGTGTCAACTGTTATATCTCGATAGGGAACAACAGTTCAAATAATTCCAAAGCAGCTCGTTTAAACTGTTCACTTACTACCTTAATGGTACTCTTTGATGTGATGCTTTTCCATTCGATTGTTAACTTATATATCTTGATAGTGCCTTGAGCCAAAATGATATGCTTGCTCCAAAATCTTGAAGTACTAAAAAGTAAAACAAAAATGGATGAATATGTTACATGGACTTGTGTATGGTGTTTACTAGTTGTCTAACTTTTCATGAACTATAGGAGTTCCATGCATAGTTCATGAGAAATTTGAGTTAGAAACTATGCTTCCTAAGTTATTGTCCAACTAAACATGCCAGACATGGATTACATACCCTTATCCGAGGGTCAACTATCCAACAAGGGTACTTTATACATTCTAAAAGACCCACGTAACATAGAGTCAAAAGTAAGGAATAAACAAATTGACAACTTCAATTAGCTGGAATAAGGATTTGTAAAACTGAATTGAGTTTTTACAAGCCAACCATTTTGTGAAATTGTGCTTGTCAACATAAATCTCCAACAGACAAGATGCTGATATAATCCCTTATAGTAGTCAGTGCAAAGCAAAACAAAGGCCAGTCAATGTGTGCTTGCACAACTCAAACTTACCACCCAGGGAGTTCTTCGATGACCACTCAACACCTTTAAGCAGCTTCCACTTTGGCAATGGATTATCTTTACAGTGTGATCACCGCTGAGAACAACAAAAAAATGGAGATGTAACTATAATGGTATACAATGATCAAGGAAGCAAAAGGCAAACAACAACTTACTGTGTTGAAGCAAGGGTTTTTCCATCAGGACTAAATGCTGCTGCAATGGTTGACCTTGGAGGAGGCATTAAAGGACAATACTTGGCAGATAAATGCCGCAACGACTCTGCCTCAACCCTGAAATCATCAAAAAAATAATATGAAAAAGGTTGATCCGTTACAAAGGAATGTGCCTAGAACTCAACATGTTCCTATTTGAGATAAATGAGAACTCGTAAATACTTATAAAACTAAAACCTGTGTGGAAATACCATGATAAAAGGCTGCGCTTTGCATCTCTCACTCCTTCAGGTCGGGGGCCCGAAGGAAATTCAGCACTCCGTTTAGAAGTAACCCCCCAATTCCGTCTAGGCAAGCACTTTGTTCTCGGAGATACCTCTCTCCGTGCTAACAAGGAAAACACATTTCTACTACTGCCAAATTTTCAAAGTTTCTCTGAATGAGAAATGGCATCAAATGACATAAACAAACCTTCACTAAAAACTTTGGGAGCAATAATTCATAAGCCCGTGAAGCAAGCCAACTGTATACTATACTACAGCAACTTCATACAAAGAAAGAACACAATGCAATCCTGGACAGCTTGCAAACCTAACTACAACAATGTTACAACTTATAACTATTAAACGTCTGGTTAAAGCATGGGAAATCAACAGGGATCTAATGAAATTGATTAACACAAATGTCACTGCAAAAGGGAAAATAAAATAATTAAAGTGTTATAGACTCACAGACGTAGTAATCACCCCAAGGGCACCAGATATGCCTTATTTCTGAACATAATTACGACATGGAACAAACAGTTTTTCCGTCGTCATTTGCGGATTCCACATCAGAGTTCAATCCCGCTCACAAAAAATTAGTGCAGCTACATAGTGGTCTTGTAACAAAGTGGGGCCAAGCCAATTGGGTCCCGCCTCCACCCATATAACTAAGGCGGCAAACACAACCGGCATAAATAACAATCCACCGCTTTGCTTGCTATTTCCACGTAGGGTACCATGAGTTTTTAAAACCAACACACTTTTGAACTACAAAAAAAAAACCTTTTGATACAGTGATGCACCACATGAGATCTGCGTTGTATATCCTAAGTCACGTAACAATTAAATTCTGCGTTAACAAAATATTAGATCAAGGAACTCTAGTTATACGGTCACTTCAAAAAACTGATGGAAGCAATCAAGATTGATAATGAGGGAGATTGAATACACTAAATAAAGAGTCCTACTATGGGATCCAACATTAAAATGTAGAAGAAAAGTGAATATTTATATAAATGTATTAGAGGAGGTGACTGACTTTAAAATGTAGATGCAAAGTATAATAAAAATTGGTGAAAGCCACTGATGTTAATTGAGGAAATTGACCTTACCTTGCTAATCAACAAAAAATAGTTGTCCATTTTTTAACTAAATCGTAAAATGCAGTATTTTAACCGGAAAAAAAAATTCTCAATTTCCTGACTCCACTCGAATATCACCACCAATTGCAGGAAACAATAACTATGGAATCATTATGGGAGAGAAACAACAACTATATTACCATTAACAACGTGATAATTCCATTTGCTAATAACAAAATGGAATTATTATCGGACAGGGAAAAAAAATCACGTGAAGCGCACTGACAAAGCTTTTCTTTTTTTGCAAATTTCATGTCCAAAGTGGAAGATTGCACCATTGCACAAAAAAATTGTCCAATCAAACTTGAATCAAATTCCAAATTCCGGATCTACGACAAGAACAATCGTTCTTATAGCACAATCTTTCAAATTCAGATCGGAAGGAGAGAAAAAAACAAATTGACAGAATTTCGCAAACCTTTGATGGATTGGGGGCGAATATGAGCTTCCATTTGCGTCGTCAACCGGTGAACGCCCCATCATATCCGTCGCGGGGAGATAATTCCGGGAAGTACAGAGAGAGACATCAAATAGAAACCCTAATTACAGTAATCCTGTTTCTCTCACTCCCTCTACCCTGATTTGGTTTTCAAATATGGCAAGAAGACCTAGTTTGGGAAAATTAGTAACCTAATCCATTTTAACGAAGAGGATAATCAGGGCCGTCTAATTTGCGTCACCAAAACCTAATCCATACTCAATGGATAAAAAGGTCGCGCAAATTTACAAATTTTACCTTTTAGTTTTCTGTGATGTCCAATTTGGCCCTTCGAATTAGTTTCTTCCCACATTTATCCAGCCCCAATATACACTCCCTATTTTATCTAAGATATCCATGTACACGGGCTACCCACCAAATACAGCTACTGCCCTTACTATTTTCTCTTTCTTTCTTGAATACTATTATCTTCAGAACAATCCTTACCCTTTTCACCGTTAACCTTGTCAAAGACAACATTTTGAACGATTGATCAACTAAATCTATGTTTTATTACTACCACCGTTTATGTATTTTAGTAACGTGACTAACCCAATTTCTTCCGTCTCCTTTTTTAGTTGGAAACTATTTTTGAAAACTTAACCCTCCACAACACACAACACCGACCATGCTTGTACACCTGCATGGTGATATTTGTGAATACCTCATCCTGCTCAACCTTGTTATCACATTAATTTTATATCCATAATAACCTCAAAGCAATGTATGTATCAAATTGAAAATCGATAGTGAACCCCAAGCTTTTTTGCCACTGACAAAAACATCATTCTTGATCATTGTCTTCCTAACTAGAATCAACTTAACCAAATATTGTACAAATCATAAGCCTTGTCAACAACATCAAACTCTTCTTTTCCCTCACCCAGTCAACGAACAAATAGAGAAAATCATGTCAACTATACCTTGTTGTGACATTACATATAACCAATTTCAAGCTCAATTGACAAACCATTTTATTGTTACTTTCACTACACGTAGTTGCATATAATAATAATAATAATAATAATAATAATAATAATAATAATAATAATAATAATAATAATAATAATAATAAAACCTCTTACTTTTAATAGGCTCGATGAACTTTTAAGCCATAAATGATATTATATTAAAGACAATGATTTTTTATTTGTACATGTGCTAACCATTATTTTTCATATATGAAATAATGATTGTGGTACATTGACACCACATACATGAATTTGTTCTTTGTGAGTCATGCTGGTTTATGAGAGTCTTAGAACCCTTTTCCACAAACTGACTTAAAATTGAATAAGTCAGTCAAATTGGCTTATTGAGTAAAATTGGGTTAATGTGCAATGAGATAATGGCCTATCTCTTAAAGCAATAAGATAGTGGCCTATCTCGTAAAACACAATAAGTCACGTTTGAGTCTAAGTCAATTTTTTAGAACATTCTAATTTGATGGTGTAGGGAAGTTATGCATGATAATGGGAAGTTGTAAGTAGTTCATGAAGTAGGTTTGGATAGTTGCTTATAAATTGAGGCTTTACAAATATCGCTAATTATGCAACAATAGAAGGTTGTTAGGATATAAATAAGAGAACGGAAAATATCAAGAAAAGTTAGAGAAAGATAAATACAATGACATGTGCTTGCATTTTGAATACATATAATATATACTTAACGTGGTTACTAGTAAACATGTGGTTAAGATATCAACTATTTGACAAAAGAAAATGCTACAAATGAGTTGTTGCTGAGGTTCAAAAAGCGTATAGAAGTATGTAAAAGTTTATTACAATAATGCGATTTATTTTTGTCATTTTGTGAGACTATTGACAGTTGAATGGGATTTTGTGAGATTATTGACAGTTGAATAGGCTGTCAGTTGAATAATAATAATAATAATAATAATAATAATAATAATAATAAAACCTCTTACTTTTAATAGGCTCGATGAACTTTTAAGCCATAAATGATATTATATTAAAGACAATGATTTTTTATTTGTACATGTGCTAACCATTATTTTTCATATATGAAATAATGATTGTGGTACATTGACACCACATACATGAATTTGTTCTTTGTGAGTCATGCTGGTTTATGGGAGTCTTAGAACCCTTTTCCACAAACTGACTTAAAATTGAATAAGTCAGTCAAATTGGCTTATTGAGTAAAATTGGGTTAATGTGCAATGAGATAATGGCCTATCTCTTAAAGCAATAAGATAGTGGTCTATCTCGTAAAACGCAATAAGTCACGTTTGAGTCTAAGTCAATTTTTTAGAACATTCTAATTTGATGGTGTAGGGAAGTTATGCATGATAATGGGAAGTTGTAAGTAGTTCATGAAGTAGGTTTGGATAGTTGCTTATAAATTGAGGCTTTACAAATATCGCTAATTATGCAACAATAGAAGGTTGTTAGGATATAAATAAGAGAACGGAAAATATCAAGAAAAGTTAGAGAAAGATAAATACAATGACATGTGCTTGCATTTTGAATACATATAATATATACTTAACGTGGTTACTAGTAAACATGTGGTTAAGATATCAACTATTTGACAAAAGAAAATGCTACAAATGAGTTGTTGCTGAGGTTCAAAAAGCGTATAGAAGTATGTAAAAGTTTATTACAATAATGCGATTTATTTTTGTCATTTTGTGAGACTATTGACAGTTGAATGGGATTTTGTGAGATTATTGACAGTTGAATAGGCTGTCAGTAGAAGGATGTTTCTAACAAAAATTAGCTATGGGTCGAAGGGAGAAATACAAATTTAAGGGAAGAAAGAGTAATTTGTGCGTTTCACTTTCAAAACAGTGTGTACTCAAACCTTCTAATTAAGGAATATTGGTTACTAATTACCATTAATAGAGCATAAGCTAAAACACACGCGTGGATGGGAGCGTGGTCAGACAACCATGAAGTGCCAAAAGCACGAGTGCTGCAGCATCACCGGTAATAAAGCGACCCACCTCCCTCTCAGTCTCTCTCCTCAGCTCTCTCTCTCTCTCTCTCTCTCTCTCTCTCTCTCTCTCTCCGCCTAAAATCTTGTCAATTTCCCTCAACTCTCCACTTCCAAGATCTACGCCCTTGTTCTTTTCCTCTAAAGAGACTAAAACCCCTCACTCAAGATCTACCCCTCAGTCTCTCTCTTTCTCTCTCTCTACATATCACTATCTAACCTCCCAACTCTCTTTCCTGTACACATTCTGTCTACTTCTCAGATCTCCGCCGTATCTCATGGATCTTGAACCTCACCTGCATTGTTGTCTTTAGCCTACGGTTTAACGACCTCATGCTTCTTTGGCCCCGTTCTCGCACTCAAAGCCATGCAATCTGTATTTTTGAACGGAGAAGGTGGTGGTAACGAACAGGAGCAGCTTCACCGGAACCCTAGAATCCTCCGGCGAGACTCATTCGAGCTCGGCGGTGTTGGATTCTGACGATGGTGTGCGCGAATTGCATTCCGAAGACTGAAGATGCCAACTGTGACGATGTTTCTCCGTTTTCTTCTTGTTCTTCTGCTCACTCTGGTTTCTTCTAACTTCGGTAATTATTGAATTTATCGTCTTCATTTGGGATTGTTTTGGGTTCACGGTGCTACGCATTGTTTGGTTGTTGAGAAAGAAGGTTTCGGGACCATTGTGAGTTTTGCATCTTTCCCACATTTGACTGACAACCAAACGGAGTTTAAAATCTGCAACTACGGGGCTGACCTCGCGAGGCTATATTTTAGAGAGTTGAGAATTGTACCGCAATTTTGCAAAGGTTGAGTTTTTTTGGTGGGGTTGGAGCAATTTCGCAATGGTCGATTATTTAGGTGGATTTGGACAACTCTGCAAACGAATCGAGCTGTTGGCGAGCAATTCGAGGCTCGGCGCTTGGCTCCTTAGTTAACTGAGTCGAGTTCAAGCTCAAGTTTTAAGCTTGTTTACTGAATAAGCAGAGTTTGAGTTACTGGCGACTCGCCTGGTTTAGTAACCGTACCAAGCTCAAACACCTCGATACTAAACGAACCGAGCTCGATTATTTGAGCTCAAGTGGAACGAGCCAAGTTTGAACACTTCAAATCTCTGCTGTGTTCGTTTGCAGCCTTTAGGTTTGGACGTGCTTTTCACTTTATCCTATAGTCGGGGTTTCACGGTCCAAGGAACTCAGCTTATATTTGCAAACCACAATGTTTTTGTTTTCATCTCCAGACTTAGTCAAATTTGTAATTAGCAAAATATATCATCTAAACGGTCTTAATGTCTACTTTTGTCGTACCACAATGCTGAATCATCATCACATTGTTAGATAATTTTCTGAGTCACCATGCCGCTATTTTTGTTCATGGTTTGTTGATATACGCCTCAATTCTGTTACACAGAGGAGCTATTTTACCATTGTACAAATAAAGCGGCTGTATTCTATTTGCAGGGAGGTCTATGTCAACGAGTGGGTCATTTGCTCCATCAGAAGCACCCCATATGCCATGGCTCAAGCCTTCTTTTCAACCAACTATACCTTCTCCGTCTCCATTGTATCGAGGTACATAGTATACTTAGTATTATGAGCTCTTTGCGTTTGATGCTTTCTAATTTTTAGACTTAGCATGTACATCGTACTGCATGTGTTGTTGCTTCTCTCTTCTCGTGACTTCCCTTGATGTTGCAACTCCTCACTTTTAGGTCCTGTTGCCGGTCCTAGCACGAGTACCCTTCCAGGACATCATCACCATCATCGTCATCTGGAACCCATTTCATTTGCTCCAGCTCCCTCTACGACACCGGGTAATGACTGTCTGTTAGAAACAGAATTGTTTTGTCACAATAGAACAATTTAAGAACTTGAGCTTCAGGAATTCTAAGGTGTTGTCAACATGACCAGTGTAATCACTTCACCAATGATCTTTTTGGACTAGAAGTATGGGTCAAAGTCTTGGCCTTATGAAGATCAAACCGCCTATTTATTGAAAGTTCAAATTCTTAATGTCGATGTAAAAGAACATTATTTATAGCGTTAAAGGCCTTATGAAGATCAAACCATCTATTTATTGAAAGTTCAAATTCTTAATGTCAATGCAAAAGAAAATTATTTATAATGTTAAAATTTATGTGCAGTTTTTGTACGGAAAAGAGAGAACTTTGTGGAGCCTGCTTGACCAATCTGCATTTTTTATGGCATAACTACCTCCAGAAACATACTACATGTGTTGCGAGTTGCAACGCATTGACAACTGGCTAATGTCCAACCCCAAGATGGTTGTGAACCATCTGGTTCATGAGAAAACCAATTGTAGTAAAATAGGTAGCAGATTAGGTATTCAGCTATGCAACAATCTGAGCCAATATTTACACAATTGCTTGTCGTATAAGGTAGTTAACAACCCAAGATAATAGTTTTCTAATTCTCAAATATGATTCCATCGGACTGTATCTATCCTACTCTTTGTTATAGTATGTGTTCTCCTTTAACAAAGTGCATGTTATTTCAATCTCCTCAACTTATTGTCCTCTCTTTATTTTATTTTTTTTAATTATTTTTTTTCCCGTTTTTGCTAGATGCTATGTTAATAGCTTTGATATTAAAATCCTGTTTCAGGTTGTGGTCAAATATGTGTGGAGCCACTAACTGCAACTCCCATTCATTCCCCATGCGGTTGTGTCTTTCCGATGAAAATCAGACTTCTTTTGGATGTGTCACTCTATGGTATCTTTCCTTTGGTTAATGAACTTGAGATTGAGATTGCAGCAGGCACATATCTAAGACAAAGCCAAGTAGTAATAATTGGTGCCAGTGCTGATAGTCAGAATCAGGGAAGAACAGTGGTGGACATTAATTTGGTACCTTTGGGGGAAAAGTTTGATAATACCTCTGCTATGTTGACTTATGAGAGATTCTGGGAGAAGAAGGTGCCTCTAAATAAGACGCTTTTTGGCAATTATGAAGTCATGTATATTAATTATCCAGGTAGCAACCTCAAATATGTCACTTTCTTGGTTTCATATATGTGATTATGCTGTTCTGTGGACTGAGATATTTCTTAACAGGGCTTCCTTCTTCGCCGCCGTTTGATGGTTATGCTGGTAATGGTCCAACTGGAAGTGCTGGAAATCAGCAATACCCTATTACTGCAGATTTTGTTAACAAGAGCCAGAAGATGAGCGCTAGACTTATTTTCATAATTTCCTTTTCTGCATTTGTACTCTTTGTGGTTTGCTGTGGAGCAGTTTGTATCCTCTTAAGATGGAGGAAGGTTGGTCGACCCTCAAATGCTGTTGGTCCTGTCTTTATTCCATCTACTAATAAAAGACCCGGTAAGTTTCTGGCTTGTTCGTACTCGTTAGAAAAGATATGAAGAAATGTCTATAGTTGCATCTATTGCTCATAAAATGGTTTATAGCATTGGCTAGGATGGCACGTCAGGTTGTTAGCTTATTGATTACTTGTTTTCCTGCTTAGCTATATAGGAGCGTCATGTCTGTTTTCATAATCTCTGATGCAACTATGTTTTGTTTTCACCACCACGGCCCCCCACTTACGTTCAGGGTACTCACCCAGCAGGGAATTGAACCCTAGACCTTTAGGAGTTCCCCCAAGGCCTGGCATCCACCTGTACCACTGGGGCAACCCCTGGGTGTCCTTTTTGATTTCTTTGTTAGACTAATAGAGTTTGGCTTTGCTCAACACAGCCCTGTGGGCTGGAAACCCAGGCTGGATTTGATTTCTGAAATGCTACGAATAATACTCTCTTTGGGAAGTTTTTGTACAAGCTGTCCTTTTTAATTTATAACCTGTCAACCTGTCTTTGTTTGTTCTGATCAATCTACTGGGGATGAAACGAATGTCTGTGCTTGATGCAGGAACTGGGTCTGTCTTATCAAGTAGCATGGCTAGCTCGACATCAATATCCCTCATATCCACCACGCCTTTTTCCATTCTGTCTGTTAAAACATTTGCACTGGCCGAACTTGATAAAGCCACAGATAAGTTCAGTTTGCGAAGGCTTCTGGGTGAAGGAGGGTTTGGACGAGTTTTTCATGGGATCCTGGAAGATAGAACTGAGGTTGCTGTTAAATTGCTTACAAGAGATAATCAAAATGGGGATCGTGAATTTATCGCAGAAGTTGAGATGCTAAGCCGTTTGCATCACCGTAACCTGGTGAAACTAATTGGCATATGCGTTGAAGACCATACACGCTGCTTGGTTTATGAGCTTGTTCCAAATGGCAGTGTCGAGTCTCATTTGCATGGTACAAGAGTCCCCACTTTCTTACCCTCTGTTCATATTGTTTGTCCTTTTCCTGCGTTTTTTGCTTCTTTATATATATTTTTAGAATGGTTACACCAAATCATTCCTACACCTCATTGGACTGCATTTATGTAGTCCTTTCACTGTTTGGCTGAAAAGAAATGTAGACTTGAAATGCAAAACTCATCAACATCAACATCATTGTGTGTTGGTGTTTCAGGTGCTGACAAGAGAAATGGGCCTCTTGACTGGGATGCACGATTGAAGATTGCACTTGGTGCGGCAAGGGGATTGGCATATCTTCATGAAGATTCTAATCCTCGAGTAATTCACCGAGATTTTAAGGCCAGCAATGTTTTGTTGGAAGATGATTTCACCCCCAAGGTTTCAGATTTTGGTTTGGCAAGAGAAGCTACAGAAGGAAGTCATCACATTTCAACTCGGGTCATGGGAACTTTTGGGTATATATTCTTCATGTCTTACCACGACCTTGTCAAAATCTTCCAAAATTACTCCACTGCTCATAGCTGTACTCATTTTTGTTTAATATAAGAACCATCATAACCATAATACACGCTTGTACAGACTTGATTCTGATACTGAGTGCAGGACATCTATTATAGGTGGTTCTATAGGCTGTGTTTGGATGGGTTTTGAAAAGAAATTTTTGAGAAGAATTTTTGAGATAGTGTTTGGTTGAGTTTTTGAAAATGAAAATAATGAGATAATGATTAGAGAGAGATAGAGAGAATAAAATAATGAGGTAATGAGTAGAGAGATTTTTTTTGAGAAGATGGAATCTTTTTGAAAAGAATTTTTGAAAATGGGAGAAAAAGGGAAGAGAACAAGGCCATAGTTTCTTCAACGTTGGTGCGTTTCCCTAATCTCATGGAAGTTGCCATTTATGCCCTTCTTCATGATGAACTTTAAAATTAGCAGTCAATAATTATAAATGTTTTTCCCGGTAGAAGACAGAGTTCAAGACCAAAATGAAATTGCCTTTCTGTCACGAATTTGATATATTCCTCCGATAAATCATGTAATGTTTGTTTATATCTGTGGCAGTCAATAATTATAGATGTTTTCCCGGTAGAAGACAGTTCAAGACCAAAATGAAATGCCTTTCTGTCCCGAATTTGATTTTGTTCCTCTGATAAATCATGTAATGTTTGTTTGCAGGTATGTAGCCCCTGAATATGCAATGACAGGACATCTACTTGTCAAAAGTGATGTTTATAGCTATGGAGTCGTTCTTTTAGAGCTTCTCTCTGGGAGGAAACCTGTGGACATGTCTCAATCCCCTGGACAAGAGAACCTTGTGACTTGGGCCCGTCCCCTACTAACCTGCAGGGAAGGACTAGCCCAATTGGTGGACCCCTCCTTAGCAGGGAACTTTGACTTTGATGACATGGCAAAGGTAGCAGCCATTGCCTCCATGTGCGTCCACCCAGAGGTGACTCACAGGCCATTTATGGGGGAAGTAGTGCAAGCTCTTAAACTCATATACAATGACAACGATGAGACTTGTGGGGATTGCTGTAGTCAGAAAGAGTCATCTGCTCGTGACTCTGATTTCAAAGGCGAGAGCAGTTGGTGGAACGCTGGTGGGCTCACACCACATGTAACCATGGAGTACAGTTCTGGTCCTCTTGAGGAGATGGAAAACAGACCGTTGTCAGCTTCGGCTTTGATTGGGGGAGGGGGCTTCTTACCCATCAGGCATGGGAATAGGTCAGGTCCTCTGAGGACAGTTCGGAGCAAGCCTGCGTTTTACCGATTGAAAGGGAGTGTGAGTGAACATGGTGGACTTCTTTTGAGGCGTGATTGGAATGAGGGTACTAGTGGGTTTGAGGCTTCATTTTAGAGCGTGTGTTTTTAAGTGTACAGTACCGAATGACCATGCTAATTGAACAAGTGGTCGCTCGGTGTAGCGTAGGAGTTTGCGGTTTCAAGTTTGTGGGAGGAGTAAAGAGTGAGAGGAAGAGAGGGCTTTCGGTTCTAATTTTGATCGTCCTAATTCATTACCATACGAAGTGAAATGTAAGTTGGACACTTCTCAGTGTGTTGTATATGTGCTAAAATACTTTTTCTGTTTCTCTTTCATTTTCATACCTGGAGTTACTTCCTGCTTGAGCCAAAATGATTTTGTGTTGGTATGGTGCCTGTGGTTCAAAAAAATTGGGCGACGATGATGTCAGAATGATCTTTCTAGCAAATTGGTGATTTTCTGGAGTGACAACACTGAGCTTCGACAAATATGAGAATCCATCAAAATTTTAGCTACACAAGGGGCATAAAATTATTTGGGTCCAACCCATATGGAATTCCTACTAAACTCTTTAAACATTCTCAAGATTATGGAAGAAAAGAAGGTACTCCAGCAATAATCTGGTTTTTATTGACAACAGAAGACAATTGAATTCCATCAATATATTATCCTGGAATTTTTGTGTACTAACATGGATATGCCCGTGTCTTTTTATACGCGCTCAGGAGATGCAACCTCGTCGGCTAGGAAAAATACCAACTCAATTCATAATTTGGTTGTTTTCTTTGACTGGATTTCACTTTGTGCAGAGAACTAACACAAAAAGGTACGCAAACATTTCTGGGGCAAGTTTTATTGCAAAGTTGATAGCAATACAATAATGCTTTATTATTCATAGCCATAACACACTAGTGTTCATAGAGGAGCAAACCTGCTGGCTGCTGCAACCCCTATACAGGGTCACAAGCCGCATTAATCTTATTTTCAGTACATAATCTCCCTAAACCAAACACCCATAAGATTACATGATTATTATTCATGGATAGCCATGGCCAACCATACCGTCAACGTTGGGAACTTCCGGGTTCCTGGTTTTTCCTTTAGGCGCGATTTCAGTTTGGTGGATGCCCGCCCCCCACCACGGGAAGTGTGGAAACCAGAAATCTTGGGGATTGTAGACTTCCTCTCCTTTGGTTGATACCATACCATCAACTTGGGGAAGATATCTGTAGCCAGCCATGCCACCAATCTTGGGAACTTCCATGTGCCTGATTTCTCCTTTAGCCTTATGTTTAGGCCCGGTTTCAGATTCGTGGATACCGCCCCACTACCAGGGAAAGTGTGGAAACCATGGAAACCGGAATGCTTGAGGGTTATAGACCTCCGGGTCATCTACTTTGGTTGAGAGATCTCTTCCTCCTTCGGCACCCGAGAGGAACGCCGTGAGGAAGATTGCAAGGACAACTAGTACCTTCTTAGTAACACCCTCCATTGTTAAAACTTCTCTCTCTCTCTCTCTGTGTTGTGTATCTTCTTCCTCTCTTTTGCAATGGAGTGAAGGTGCTGATATCTCCCCAATTTATAGTGCAAGTTGAGAGATTAAGGAGAGCTGCTTATCTAACCAAATATGGGGCTGTTGTCAAAGGGTTAATGCAATGGGTTTCGTCTTTAAACTTGTATTGGCCCCTAATTCTTGTATTGGTATTTCTTTTAGGTTGCTCTGATAGCTTTAGATGGTAAATTTGCAGTGACATTTAGCAGTTGATGGTTGCATGAATTTAATGGGTCAACATTTTACTTGCTTTAAAGCAAAAGCATTACCATCTTAGTACATGGTATTGAATGGGGTTTCTAGGGCTGCCCTG
Organism: Vaccinium macrocarpon; assembly: GCA_022606695.1. Classification (NCBI taxonomy): domain Eukaryota; kingdom Viridiplantae; phylum Streptophyta; class Magnoliopsida; order Ericales; family Ericaceae; genus Vaccinium; species Vaccinium macrocarpon. The sequence goes on along the minus strand of CM040178.1, from coordinate 37,117,795 downwards.
CCCCCTCAAGCTTTCAGATTAATTTCCATGGGCTTTTTAAAACAGAAGAAATATGGAGAAATTTGTCAGTGCCGAGCAAGTACTACGTGGTGGTACTCGGCGCATATCTCAACCGTTCAAAAATGTATTGAACTTCTGGGTTCCTGGTTTCTAGGGAAGAGCTTGTTTAAAATATGGACCATTGATTGCTAAGATGGATGGTTGTCATGGGGTGCTACAAGTATCACGTCAAAAACCGCGTGATACCTACTCGGCTCGGAAAAATTTCTCAGAAATATGAGATTCAGAGATACTACCATCTTTAAGTTGTTCATGGCTGCAGCTACTGAAACCTATGTGTAGCGGCCGGGTTCGTAAGGGTCAGCAAAGGCCCCTCTCCGCATCACAAAGAGCTGAAAGGGTCACTGCCTCCAATTCCGCAAAACTAAATGCAGATCGGTTCGTCTCACTGGTGCCGAGCGTATGGTCCCGTCGGCGGAGGACACGGATGTACGATTCTAGACGAATATGGGTTTGAATGATAATTGCCGAACAAGAGGTGCCGAGGACACGACATCTTCCGCTTGGCCCTCGGAATACCCTCGGGATCTCCGCCGAGCGCCCGTACCGAGTCAGTCGACTTTGGCCACGTGGGTGGGGCTTGGGTGAACTTGGTTCGGCGATGGCGTACCAAGTACGTTACACATTCCACGACGGAGCATTAAATGCAGCAGTCACCTACTTTGCCACCGCCGCCTGCAGGCGCACGTGGGTGATAGGGAATGTCTTGAGATAATTTGACTACTAGAACCCATGTGTCGTGACATCAGCCTTGACATGGCGCCTGTGGTAGGGATGAAGGTCACATCAATTGTCATTCCGAGCACGAATGATAGACATGTGAGGGGCACCGAGCGCGTGAGATGCACACCCTCCCTGCCTACAAATATCCAACTACAACTACCACCAAGGGGATTCCTCTCTCCTCATTTACTACCCTCATAACTCTACTTCTCACTCTAGATCTCTGGCGTATTTCTTCCCTCCAGTGACTAACTTAACCATCGGAGTGCCTTCCTGGACCACCATCGTCCGGGCTAGGCACTAACGTTCAGTTTATCACCACCGGCGTGCAGCAAAGGCTCAGGCGTGCACCATCCTTTCCACCACTACACATTCCTCCCCAGAAGGCTTAGAGAGCTCACTCCGGCGAGAAGCACTCCCACACTATGGTGTGAACGAAAGGGAAGAATTTTTCAAAACCAAGGTCTGAGCGCTTGCTTAAGCTCATGGAGGCATGCTAAGAAATCTAATGAGTTCCGGACTCATTTGTGTGGCATTGGAATGTACTTTCTCCCATTGTGTTTTCCTGTAATTAGCTTGTGTGAAGCTAGTGGTAATGGTAGTTGCGTAGTTTGCTTGTTAGGTACTCCTTAGATGTTTTTTTTTTTTTGTCTATGGAAAAGTTTTGGTTGAGTGTCGGGCACCTTTGGAATCTTATTTTTCACCGACATTTTGACATCCCTTTTTTTTAAAAAAAAAAATCTTAATTTTAACTAGATTTGGGTATGATATATACGACACATGGTTAGTCTCAATGAGATAAATCGAAAAAGTATAAAAATATAGAGAAAAAAAAAAGTGAAAATACTTATACAAGGATATAAAAATAAAAGACCATACATTGTTTTCAACTTTGGAAAACAGACGGTCAGGAACTCATCACAAATGTCGAGTGGTGTTGGTTTATTCATACTACTTGGGGAAAATGAGGGTGGGCGAAGCGGGGGTCCCTCGTACATGGGCTCATGGTCCCCAACCATGAGTACACCTCCTAACGCAAATCTAAGACCATGTGATCGGGTAAGCCCATCAACAGATTCAACACCCTGTTTTCGGTCCATGACTCTTATTACGTTTCAGGCCCCCTCCCTAATTTCTCTCTCTCTCTCTCTCTCTCTCTCTCTCTACACGTATATACCAGTAAAAGATTTTGACAAACTGAGAGTCTAGGCACACAATTTTGAAATACAACTCGACACTCAATTGTTAGCATAATATTTTGTAAGAGATACTTATTTCAAGATTTAATATTATGTTTCCAATTTAGTTCAGGTTATACTATTCATGTTTCCCAATCAATCTATGTTTCCTTGTTATGCATATTTTCCTTAATTTGGTTAGGTTTCTTAGGGTGAGTTTCCGAATGGATTTTATCAGATTTTATCAAAAATTTGATAAAATCAAGCCTTTGATTTTATCCGCTCGAACCGAAATAAAAAATCTTGGATTTTTTTTTTTTATTCAAAGGATTTTTTATCGATTTTATCGATTTTTATCAACTCAGTTTCCGAATGGATAAAATCAAAGGCTTGATTTTATCAAATTTTGATAAAATCCATTCGGAAACTCACCCAGTCACAGAATCTTGTAGCCTATAGAAAAGTGTGCTAGGTTTATATTTTTAAAAAATAAATTACACATCAATAAAATCTATCTATTCAATTTTCCAATAGGAATTGTTCGGTATGTGGAATTATGTTCATCGAGTGGTTTCAGACTCATTTATCTAAAGTTGTGTGTGTAGTATTGTTCAGTTATCATCGCTGGAATTGTATACGTATCTGATGGTGTTTGGCCTACTAGAGCCAGTTCCAAAAGGCCAATAACCTGCAGCCCAACCCAAAACCAACAACCTCTCATCACAACTATTTCTTGGCATTAACCAAAAACTTGGGCAAATTGGACTAATGCTCAATTCTTACTAATGTCTAACATTTCTTGCATGTCCCGAAAAACAAAAAAAAACAAAAAAAAAACAAAAAAAAAGAGTTCTTGTTGATGGGGAAAGATGATTTGGACCCAATTACATCCCAACAAGGTCCACTTCGATCCTACCAAGTACCAAATTAGGACATCACTTGATCCAAATCATTACATTCCTGTGGTCATTTGCGGTTGTGATTCGAAGTGTTTTTATTCTTCGTGGGCCTAGTTGATTCGCATTAATGAGAATGCACAGGGTATTACTAATTTCATGGCCCAAATCACGGTCGCCAATAGAGGTGGCAATTTTCAACTCAACCCATGAATCCATCCAAATTCACTCACTTAAAACCCAATCCATCCTACCCATATTTTAATGTGGGTTGTAAATGGGTGAACACACATTTAGTTGGGTTTACCTGGGTTCAAAATGGGTTGAAGTTGAACCCACATATAGTCTCTAAGAAGCATAGACCACTTCCACAAAATCAATTTTCCCACCGTAGAAATCAATTTCAAGCTCCTCTCTCTCTCCTCCCATTCTTCTCGTCAATTGTAAATTCTAAAACTATAACCAATGGATGCTCCCAAATGATTAATTGTCAGAATTAAATTTTTATTTTGGTACAATACGCATATAATTAGGTGGATTTGTTGTAGCAACACATCTATTTGCAAAAATATGCTCGATCCATCCCATTTTAATAGTTCAATATGAAAAGACATAATTTTTGGATAAAAAAATAAACTACTTTGGTTCGTAATTTTTTGAATTTTGTTGCACCAAATTAAAGAATTAATTGAGATCTTTAATTTTTTGCAAAGAAAACTTGAAAAAAATGTGCGAAAGTACTTAATTTTTTATCTAAAAATTATGCATCTTTTAGTATGGGAATATCAAAATAGAACGGATTGAATAATATTTACTTGAAAAAATGATATTTGTTGATCTCATCTCATCTCTCTCTCTCTCTCTCTCTCTCTCTCTCTCATTTCTAGGTGAGAACCGATCACATTCATCGTCATTTCAGATTGAAAAAGCTAGAGAAACAGATTAGCTCCTTCCATTTGATAATTATACCCAAAAAACCACTAACCTAATCATCGAGCATGATTTTTTATACTAAATCTGATTAATGGACCATACAAATACAATTACGTAGAATTGAGCATTACAATATGAACATAATCAATGTAATTGAAAGTTGTAGAAATGAAAGCTGTAATCAATTCAAACTATAGATACAGAAATACGTAATTTAGTATATGAATGCACACTAATTTTAATGTTACAAACTTGTGATCATTTTGTTACAAAATCTCATGTTATTTGTTATATATACATATATACAATCAAGTTTTTTTTTAATTTTATAGTTTTCACATATTGGAGGTTTTAGTTTTGAAAAAAATACGTAAGAAAAAAAAATGAGAGAAGAAAAAGGGTAGGGTTGGGTTGGATTTGGCTAGACCCATTTTTGACTCACCCATATTCAATCCACCTACTCTCAACCCATATTTAACCCACCCATATTCTACCCATAACCCATGTCAACCCACTCAAAGCCAACCCAACCCACCCAGTTGCCACCTCTAGTCGCCAGTATTAAACAAAAGGATGTGGCTTCTCTGTGGTCAATTAAACCTCCATTGTTCAATCATAACCGTTCATCTTGATAATGAATGATTCAAAATTGTGGAAAAGTCCTATAAGTATCTTACCTGTGAGATATTAAAAGCAATTTTGGACAGTTGCATCGCACCAACCACTTAACACAACACAATAAAGTCCTTAAAAAAATACCCTGTTTCATTACAAGGATTGATGATTCTAGAAACTGACTTATTTCCAAACTATCTTAAAAATTGACTTATTGTATTTTACGAGACAAGTCATTCTCTCATAATATATTAACTTTAAAAATTAAAAAAAAAACTTAAAGCAGTTTTTCACTTAAGTCTGTTTCTGTAATAACCTCTAATCAAACACGAGATGATCGCAGGAATCATATTTAATCCACACCATCCTATTGCGGGCCATACTATTATTATGGTAGTGGGCCCACGGATAGTAATGGGCCTGGATAGGGCTTTATCTTCCATATTCTTATATAGTTAGGATGATTTTGTGGGCCAATGAGATCATTCCTTAAAAGAGTCCATTATTTTTTCAAGAAGTACAAGAATAATTTCGTTATATATAAATTTCTTGAAGGATTCCAATCTAAAACCAATTGGCAATAGGTGGAGTAACCTCAAGAATTTATTAACAAGGTTTGGGTGGCTTAGATGAGCAATGTGGGATAATTTAACAAATCGAGTCCAAGAATATGAGTTGTTATACACCGATGTAATTATTCCGTGAGATTATTCACTGTATTCTAATTCTTTTTTTTTTTGGATATTAAGTTATTCACGCTCCTTCAAACCAAGTCAGAATCCCTTTTCCACATTTTCACTTTCTAAAGAGGTGAAATTTATCGAGTATGATCAACCAAGACGTTATTGTGTTCCCTCAAGGGCAACAGAGTCCCTGAGTTCAAAATCTTGAATTACTATTACTTGTGGGCAATAAAAGTTGTGTAGATAGAAACAAGGTTTGATAATTAGAGACATCAGATCTCTTGCATTTAAGGGGGGAGAGCAGAGAGTAGAGAGAGAAAAAGTGAGAGAGAAGTCGATCTGGGTTGGAGAAGCTCTCTTCCTCCGCCACACGTCCCCTCCCCCACCGCCCACTTCCACCTTCTTCTAGCCCCACCTCCCCTCTCCTCTCCTCTCTTTTAATCAGGCCTAGCCCTGAGATTTATGTGGCCCCAAACCATAATGTAAATAGGGCCCTATGTTTCTTTTAAAGAGAAAAATTAAAGAACCAATATTTATTTCAAATGATAAATATCGTGTTCCATATTTTGTCTTTTTTGTAATTTGTGTCTTCATGTTAATAAAAATAGTTTTCAGGTTATAATTGTCTATTCTTATTGCAAGAATTAGAAAATCAATTAAAATGGGCAATGTGAAAATTTTATGAATACGCACTAAGTGTTTTACTTATTTTTTCCCTAATTATTGCACCGGCAATTTTTTTTTTTAAATTCAACGAATGATAAGGATGTAGTGGAAAGGGGAGGAAAAAACAAAGGAATGGAAGGTAGAAACTGACTAGGTAAGAAAAAAGAAAAGGGAAGAGAAGGTAGAAAAGGAAAAGAAGGGCTTATGGGATTTGAACCCTAGCATTTATTAGAAAACACACAAATCTTTTCACTATGCCAAATGCTTTTCTATTTCTTGTAACACAACATTACATATTTATTACTTATTATGAATATATATATATATATATAAATGCATGGGGGCCTTTAAATGATGGGCTATTTTCATGGGCCCCTTGAGCCTACCAGTGCTCACCACGGGGCCCCACTGGCACTAAGGCCGGAGAAGCTCTCTTCCTCCACCGCACATCCCCTCCCCCACCGCCCACTTCCACCTTCTTCTAGCCCCACCTCCCCTCCCCTCTCCTCTCAGAAATGAGGTTGTTTTTGTTTTGATTTGTGTACTGTGTTGTTTTTTTTTTTTTGATGAAATTTTTATCACTTCATCCAAAAACAAAAATTAGAGAGATCATTAATGTCAACTAGGCACCACATTGACTGAAGTATTCAATCATCAAAAAAATCATAGGAGTGGTTAGTTAACTTAGCCAAGAATCAAATTTAAGGTTAGTTGGTGAATTGAGCTTAATTTGTCTAGAAAAAGCAAGGTTACCAAATGCACATGTAAGTGGGTTTATGTACTCTAAAATTAAGTCATAATCCTAGTTTGACTAATTATTCCACCACTAAACTCAATTAGTTGAAACCTTAATTAATATATAGGTCCAATTAAACGGCGCCATTCCATGTGGTCTAATGTGTTTCTACATACACATCTCTCTCTCTCTCTCTCTCTCTCTCTGCATATTATTCGGTCAAATGGGTTTCACGACATATAACTGATAGAATCTAATCGTTGGTCATATTCGCCTGAATCAACACTTACAGAATTTCTTTTGAGAGAAAACCATCAGTTGACTTGAGATTTATTTAATATTTTTTAGTATAATTTACATGATTACAATTGTCATAGGAGTAGTATACAAGATGGATATAGAGAGAGAATAGTATATGAAACCATCGAAAAATATGATCGTATCGGTTCATTTAGTTGTCTTATATTTGACTAAATTTAATGGGGTCGTATACGACGTATAGTACTATGATCTGTAGATTGGGTTGACCGGAAGGTTAAGGCTTAATACATATCTCTTCCCACTCTTCTAAGGTTGAGGTTTGATATCTCTCGTAGATATCGACTCTTATAGGGTCTATCCATTAAGATTCTCTTCCCAGTTTAATTAAACACTTTGCTAGTGGACTGTGTGATTGGTCGCTCATGTTAGACTTTTCCTATTATTGTGGCCCACTAGCCTTCACGTTTTGTACAAGTTTGTTACAGTTGGGCCTCCACTAACAGATAAGCCAATTAATTGTAAGGTTCATTGTGATAACTAATTAGAATTATAAATGAAGGAAAACTCTGATAATGAAAGAGTCCTTGATGGATTAGGAGTCTTTTACGATTATCTCTAAGGCCCTCTCCTCTCCTCTATAAAAGGTAGAATACCCACCCCTTATACATACGGTTTTTCCATCAATAAAGTTATTGGGTATTCTAGAAAGTTAGAGACAGAGAGAAGAAGGTGAGCCAAGAATTAAGGTATTTCTAATTAAGGGATTTGCTATTTCTTATGCTCGATGGTTAAAGAAGGTACGCTTAATTTATTGTACTTAATTTATTGTTTTGAGATGTATTGAATTCAAGATCCAGTTATATCTGTTTTCCGCATAATAGATTAAATACTGTATATATATTATTTAACAGTTGGTATCGAGCATGGTTTCTTTCAATCGTTACATCTTGGAATAAAATCAACAAACGATCGACCAATTTTTTCCGATCGTTAAATTAATATTTGTGTTGCTTTCGAATATTTACGTGTTTACATACTTCTTGATGCGGTCCATTTAAAGAAGTTTATAAAGGTAATTTTGGTTTTACGTGATTGGCCTTTTAATATTATAGTTTGGAAGTACAATTGGCGTTTGCGTTGAAACTCAATAGGCAATCATGGGTTATTGATAGAAGTTCTAGGTTGCTACATGTTCTTTTATTTGGATAGGAAAAGAACTGTTTTAATGTCATGTTTTTTTAATAGTCGTCGATTATTATTTATTTTTTCCGTTATTAAAACACGATGGACAAGTGTAGCACAATTAGCCTACTTGAATTGTTAATTGCAACTTAATGGTTTAGCTACCGAATTGGCCATATGTGTGCTATTCTCTAATTATTTATTACTAAACCGTAAAGGCCGAAAGGCCTTATTCATCTATTTTATCTTTTTTCCATTATGGTGTATTACGGTTTTCTCAATAGGCTGATTAACGGAATCATGTGTTGAGAAATTATTTGAGTATTTAATTTCATTAATCACAGAATCTGTGCTAGAGTTATAGTCATTGAATTATTCAATCACATAAAAGATATTTGATCGGTTTATATATGTTTTATTTCGATTATAACTGTGATTGGATGATTAAAAAAAAAAATATGACAGTAGCCTAACTCGAATAAAAGTATAGAGTATATCATTGGTTAGTTTGATACCCATAGGGATTACTAATTTGGTAGTCACCAAAGTGACCTAGGTTAGTGAAACTTATGAATATCGAACTACGTTAAAGTTTGTTAAAAGAATGACAATGGCATAACTTAGAGGACACTAATTTCCATGTTTGTCTTATTGGAAATAATTATTATGCTAATTGTGTACTGGATTGACTGCTCATTGTGGTTATTATATGTGTTAGAAGTTATTACTAAATTGTCTTTGAAAAAATTTCAATCACATGAAAGGGACACTAATATTGTTGTTTTTTATTAGTTTGGTGATTGAATTAAGGTATGACAACCGCATAACTCAAATAAAATAATAGAGTATTGTCATTATACGGGGACTCCAATCACATAATTGGTTAATAGTGATTGAATTAAATGACAATAGTAAAGTAACAGAGAATGTCATTGGTTAGTTTTGATTTTCGTGGGGGATTATTGATTTAGTAGTCGCCAAAGTGACCTAGGTCAGTAAAACTTGTGAATTTCAAGCTACGTGAAGGAATTGTTAAATGGGGTTAATATTGAGGTCAATGATATTCTCGATTGCAGTCATAATTAGGAGAATGAGACTAGCCCAAAGGAGAGTCGCATTTAAATAATTATGAACTGGGTAGGGCATGTAGTTTGTGCAATTTAATGGGTTATGATTGGATACCTAAAGGTAACATGAATAATTGGTTAAACTGCATAAATTACTTAGACCTATATAGGTGATTATGTTGCACCTGATTAATGAGTGAACAATAGGTATACTTAGGTTTCGCCCAAAGGAGGACCTAGGTGATATCAATGGTTCATCATTATAAATGCTAAAATTCTCAAAGTTTTAATGTGAGCATTGTCCAATTTTGTTTTCATGACTATCCCCACTTCATTGTACTCTATGCATCTAATGTTCTAGTTCTCATTAGGTCAAACTCTTTAAATGTGATGAACATGATTAATTCGTATTGGTATATTGGTTTTTGACATGAGATTACTGGTTGAAAAGCATGTGGATATTATTGAGTAGCGTATTGCAAGACAAGTTAGTCACTCCAGTTTAGGCAAGATAGGACTGACTTAGTCTCATGTTCATTAAGTTGACCATATGAGCAACTTCAAAACTTTTCATATTACAGACCTCTAATGTATTGAAGTTTTTTTTTTTAAAGGTTGTGATAGATGAATTATGTCTGCTATTAAGTCTTTTACTAGCACTCTTATGGTTGAATTGACTACTATGAAATATGATGCAATGCTAGGAGCTTTAAGGATACGAGTGAATAGTCTTTCCTCGTGTAGTTTATACTCATCTCACTTCCACCTGAATTTGGCAAATTCAAAATTTTACCTTTTGAAAGAACTAGCTAATATTTGTGTTAGGGAGGTAGTGAGATTTGGGGAGGAAAGATTTCACACTGCACTATTTGTGTCTTAAGAAGCTATAAAGAAAAGAGGAAAATAAATTAAAGATTCTCAATCTTGTGGCATAGAAAAAAAATTGGGGTATATCTCCAAGGATAGAATTGAAAGATTGGTGAAGAATGGGATTTCAAAACACATAAACTTCACTGATTTTGAAATTTGTGTGGATTGCATTAAAGGAAAGCATATCAAGCACACAATGAAAGGTGCCACAAGTAGAAGTGAGCTTCTTGAGATAATTCACACCGATATTTCATGAATTCCTATGCCATATTTTATTGGGCAAACATATTTTACCACATTTATAAAAGGACTTCTCATATTATGGATATGTGTATCTAATTTATGAAAGTCTCGGGCCATTGACATCCTTGAGGTGTGCATTACTTTAGGTCGAGACAATTAGATAGAAAGGTCAAAATAGTGAGGTCAAATAAAAGTGGTGAGTTTTATGACAAATATGATGAGTCAAGCCAATATCCTATTTGCTAAACTAGTAGAAAGCGAAGGCATTCGTGCCCAATTCATAATGTTAGAATGCCACAGCAGAACGGTGTTGCTGAGAGATATAACTGTACACTTACAGATATGGTTAGAAGTATGATTAGTTTTGCAAATGTACCTATATTCTTGTGGAATGAATCACTAAAGGCCGCTAAGTATCTCTTAAACAGATTCCTAGTAAGGTAATTCCAACTATTTCTTTTTGAGTTGTGGATTAGTAGGAAGCCCAATTTTAAGACATTTACATGTTTGGAGTTGTCCAGCGGTTGCTAGAATATATAATCCACAAGAGTACAAGTTAGATTCAAGAAAAAAAAAAATTCTGGATATTTTATTGGCTATTCAGAAAAGTCTAAGGGGTACATATTTTACGGTCCTAACTACAGTACGAGGATAATGAAACCGGGAATGCCAGATTCTTATAGAATGGCAAAATTAGTGGGAGTGAAAAACCAAGTAAGGTGAATCTTGATGATGGGAGGGATGATGTCTCAATAGTTCTTCCTCATCGAGAAGTTGTTGCTCTTCATGTAATTGGTTTACCACTCCATGAGGATATCACCATTGAAATGATGTAGAACTTCCACAATTGGCAGTTCTGAGTAAATCTCAGAGGGAAGGAAGACCTGCCATTACTGATATATATGTGGAGTATCTACAAGAATCTGATTTTGGTATTAGGATTAAGTAAAAAAAAAAAAAAAATCTGGTATCTTTTTCACAAGCCATGACTAGGGATGATTGTACTAATTTGATTGATGCTATGAAAGATGAGTTGAAATCAATGGCACATAAATGGTGTTTGGGACAACGTTGAATTGCTTGCTACTTGTAAGAAGTCCCGTGTATATCTTTTAGACCAAATACGATGTAAAAGGCAATATCGACTGATATATGACCTCACTTATGACCAAAGGTTTCACTCAGAAAGGAGGCATTGATTATAAAAGAGACGTTCTCTCATGTTTCATAGAATGACTCTTTTAGTATCATTATGGCTCTTGTAACTCATTATGACTTGGAGTTACATTAGATGGATGTGAAAGTCGCTTTTCTAATTGGTTGTCTGGATGACAAAGTTTACGTGAAGACCCAGAGGAATTCGCAAATAAAAGAAAAATAGTATTTAGCTTGCAGATTAAAGAAAATCATATATGGTTTTAAACAAGCTTCCAGCGAATGGTTCATAAGGTTTAATGATACCATTACTTCCTTTTGATTTAAGGATATCTGAAGGTCAGTGGGAGTAAGTTTATTATTATGAATCTATATATGGATTCTCAAGTAGCTAGAAGTAATCGTGGTTTTGTTTTATGAAATCAAGAAATATATCGCTTCCGAACTTTAAGATGGTTGATATGTGTGAGATGTCTTATGTTTTGGCATAGAGATCTTTAGGGATCGATCTCGGGAGGAAAATTGCTACGACTATCTTAGAAATAGTATATCGATCGAGTTCTTGAGCGAATTATGCAGTATTGCTCAATCAATGATGCACCATGTTGAAGGGTGTTAAATTAGTGAAAACTAGTACCTTAAGAAAGCATATGAATGATTTTAGGGAGTTCTTGCACTAGAATGGAACATTGGAAGGCAGTGAAGATAGGTATAAAACAAAATGTTAGAGGACTATATTCTCACTTAAAAAAAATTGGATACTCAAATTCAAATTTTGTTGGTTGACTCGATAGCAGAAAGTAAATTTTATCCTTTTTTTTTTTTTTTCGTTGGAGTGTGAAGCATTCCCTTGTTGCTTCGCACATAATGGAGATCGAGTTTGTGGCATGCTTTGAGGCCACATGTTATGTTTATGATTATGAACTTCATCTTTGGTCTTGGTGTTGTCGACTCACTTGCCGACAAAATGAAGATTTATGGTAATATTTCCGTTGCATTTTATTCTCTAAGATTTTCAAGTATTTAAGTGATTCCAAGCACATGGGAGTAACGTACTTGGTTATTAGAGAACGAGTCCGTAAAACAACAAGTGTCAATTTTAAATTAAGTACCACTCTTATGATTGTTGATCATTTAATGGAGGGATTGGCATCAAAGACTCATATAACATGTTATCAGAATGGGTCTTTTGACAACCCTTGAGTGAGTGGTTATTGTGCATGACACTATTTTTGCGCACATTATAGTTTGTTTTCATTTTCCCTGTTTCCAATTATGGGTGCACATATTATGTTGGATGTTGTACAAATGAGATTGTCTTGACAAGACAAATTATTGGGGCTTTTAGGCATTACAGCCTAAATAATGATTTATTTCCTATTAAGGACTTGGTTAGTGAAGGTTATCAATGGTGTAGTGCATAGAAGGGAATATGGCATTGTGCCACACAACCGCTATGACTCACATTGGTGGTCCAATTAATCACAAAGATAAAGTTTCTAATTGGTTTGAACCTATTGGCTTTTTAAATTCGCGTGATCACGTGTCAAAGTTTTTTGTTTGGAGCCCACTGAAAGTCAATTTTAGCAAAATGTTTATTTTGGAATAAATACACTTTGCATCACAATCGGGCTTAATGGGCCAAGTGGGAGAATGTTAGACTTTTCCTATTATTGTGGCCCACTACCACGTTTTGTCACAAGTTTGTTACAGTTGGGCCTCCACTAACAGATAAGCCAATTAATTGTAAGGTTCATTGTGATAACTAATTAGAATTATAAATGAAGGAAAACTCTGATAATGAAAGAGTCCTTGATGGATTAGGAGTCTTTTACGATTATCTCTAAGGCCCTCTCCTCTCCTCTATAAAAGGTAGAATACCCACCCCTTATACATACGGTTTTTCCATCAATAAAGTTATTGGGTATTCTAGAAAGTTAGAGACACAGAGAAGAAGGTGAGCCAAGAATTAAGGTATTTCTAATTAAGGGGTTTGCTATTTCTTATGCTCGATGGTTAAAGAAGGTACGCTTAATTTATTGTACTTAATTTATTGTTTTGAGATGTATTGAATTCAAGATCCAGTTATATCTGTTTTCCGCATAATAGATTAAATACAGATATATATTATTTAACAGCTCAAAGATTAGTCTAGGTATGTGAAAGCTAGTTTGGATGCCCCAAGTTATCGAGATTAATTGTACATGCATGAAAATTTTTGCTAACAATTAGCCATTTATCACAACTAACTCAATGAAAATAAGAAATGGAACCAAGGCCCAAAATGCGTTACAAGTATTTATGTGTCTCTTTGCTCGACGTCGTGGAGTGCAATGTATCTTCTAACGATCCCAATTATTCCTTATAGAAGTTGTAACAATCTGGCACATTCGTTTTTAACCAAGGCAGTTGGTCTAGTAATTGTGTAATAGTATTGAGTACTATGAGTTTGCGGGTTCAAATTATATGGAGATGAGTTTGAAATCCGTTGTGATTGGTTGAGTTGGGTTTAAGGTATAAATAAGTTCTTCGATGTATTGTATAACACAAGAGAAGAAGAGAAGAGGAACCTTGAGATTCTCTCTCCTAATAATTTACCCGGGAATTTATAAGCTGAATTGTGTTTAAGCTTTTTTTTGAGTTTATCATCGTGCGCTGAATTGTGTTTAAGTCTTTTTTTGAGTCTATCATTATGCAATTTTTTTGCTGTCATCGTATAGTGTGGATTGTAATTTTTCTAAAATGTGGAGTGGTATGAGCAAAACATTCTATTGGAACTTTATATCTAAACCAAAAATTAATTGGCAATGAGTAGGACTCAATGATTTATTAATTTGTTTTTCAGAAAAATGGAAACTTATATTCATAACGAAACAAGACAAATGATCCAAACAATGACAAAACAAACAACAAGAAGAAAAACACAACCAACAAAAATAAAAATCCACAAACTAACAACCACAATATTCGATACCAGTCCACTCATGGATGTAGCTAGAGGAAGTAGGAGAAAACATATCAGTCCCTTCATCCCACTGCAGTCATAGCTGTCAAGCGCCACTACCCAGAGATCCGTCTCCTAGGTTGATCAAGATCACTGGGCACAGTGTACATGTGATTCAATAGGTGGTACTTAGAACGTTGTGAGAATTTACTTCGTTTTGTTTGGATAGGTATATTTGTAACTACAAAATAATTTTAGTGATTTGATTCATTCGGGTGAATTTTACCCATTTAGGAGTTTTCCATATATATCGGCAAGCGTCCATCTGTTTAGTTGATTGCGTGGTTTGTGTTGGGTAACTCATTAATTCACGTTTATACTGTTGGGAATTTTTTTTATATACATATTACTAGGGAACCATGGTTTTTCAAAATCCGACTCTCATACCTAGGCAAAAAATAAAAAATAAAAAATTGAAACAATATTCATGTAGATGCCTAGCTAGTAAATTTGGTTTAGACTTAGACTGGTGTCTTGGAAAACACAGGAATTCTCTTCCAAATTGCGTGAAACAAGATGCGGCTCATTAAAAGCCACCACATGTTCACCCCTAGCTGACCGACACCGACACTTTCAGTAGTTTGCAGTTCCAATTCGGTAATCCTACAGGTACAGAACATTTTGTACAGAAAATGTACAAATCGCTCTTGGGGATTTATTTTTGGGTCCCACTTCAAACGGCATGATTTTGGTTTAAGCATTTCTAACCATCTGATTGAGTTGAAATTTTGTAGAGTCCCTTGAAAAAATATTCTAAGAATAATGAACGGTTCGGACTACTCGTATGAGACCCAAAAGTGGATCCCCGAGAGCGATTTGTACATTTTCTGTACAAAATGTCTTGTACCCATAGCAGGGTCCGTTCCAATTTCGTAATCCTATTTTTTTCCCCAGTATATTTGGATATTAAAATACATTGCTTTAAAATTACGTGGACAATGTATGAATTTGTGTGCAGATTAAAACAATGGAGGGGGTCGGCACCTAGGTTAAAGAGAAGGATATAATTAAATTGAAATTTCAAACCACTAAAAATATGGAGATTAGTGCCACATGCCGGTCTTATGTCTTGCCAGGTGCAATGCTTCTAACATGGTATCTGGATGACTAGTGTGTGTGTGTGAGAGAGAGAGAGAGAGAGAGAGAGAGAGAGAGAGAGAGCTTTTCCAAGTTCATTAAAACTGTTTTAACGACCTCATTAACCGAATTCAACCGTTGGGAAATGGTGTAATTAAAGCAAAGGAATGTGAGTGACTCTTCCGTAGTCCTCGGCATGGAATATGTCGGTTCAGACCCTTATTAATCACTGATAAAAAATTTGGGTGCACATGGTGTTGAGCGCCAATCTTGATTGTTCACAAATATTTTGGACGGCAAAGAGAGAGAGAGGGTGAGAGAAATTTGAACCGTCCGAAATACTTTTGGACGGCAAAGATGCGGAATGAGTACTGTCTCGTGGTCCCCTTCCGGCACCCAAGTTTTTCTCTAACCATTTCACACTCCCGTGAGGTCAACACACTTCCTCGTAGTTTGTACAAAAATGTGTGGTAATTAGAGGTTCAGGAGCGTCACGTAACTTAGGAGGAACAATTGATGTGATTTTTAACCGATTTTTTAGCTATAGTTTTGTTTTTTTATTTCAGAAAAACAGGCTGATTCGGTTCCGGTTTCACATTATAACCACACCGAAAACTGAACAGTAGACAAACAGATAGATAATTATGCAGATGCCTTTATGTATATACATAAATATATAGACTTATAGGGTATAACTTCAGGAGAACTCAGTTAGGGTTTCTCAAATTATTGTGCCTCTAATGTATGTTGTCAATTTATCTATTTTTGGGGATCTTTGTTTGTTGCAAGGATTGCTCCATGATAATCCTTCTGGTTTAGTTATATATTTCGGTTTTAGTTTTGGTTTTACCAATAATCGAACCGAATCGTATTATTGCTACCCTTTAATTACCATGTCCCAAGACCACATGATAATTTTTTGAGAGATGATGAAGGGAATGAGGTCACCCACATTGAATCTCACCAATTTAATTATACTTTCAATGATGGGCTCCATTATTGGAATACCCTTTTGAATTCTTTATACTTGTAAACTAGTCCATGTTCTCAACCATGTGATTCGCAAAGAAATTCAGTTCGTTTGATCTTTTACATCGGTCTGGGTGAATTCAGAATTCCACACTGATACCACTAGTTAAGGTGCAGAGAATGCAAACCCAAGCTTCCCGGTCAAGACTTGAGACTCGGGAATTTGCTTCCTCCTAAGATCTTAGCTCAGATTCGATTCGTTAGAAATAACTTAGATGCTACTAATTCTTTTGGGGCCAATCCCGCTGGTGAACGCTGGAATTTGTATCTTGAGATTAGTCAATGTGCTCAATAAGCTGGTCCGAGCACCTATTTCCGGAGCATGATCATTATGGCTAATGTGTTTTTGGTGAAGGGTTTCCCCTCTAAATTATTTCCATGCAGTACTTTTCTTCTTCAGTTTAATGCATTTAATGAAACACGAACTTGTATTCAGTTCATTTTTCAGAGTCCATTTCCGCTCTTGAAACATGAACCGTTCTATGTGCCCAGATGAGTACTGTATAAATGATCCGGGCTATTCATTTATTTTTAAAATTATATATATTTTTCCCAAATTGTTCTATAAAAAAATTAGCTTAATTGAATAATGGTAAATATTTGATCCAATCTCTCATTTTTTTTCATTTAGAATCCAAGATACTGAATTCTAAATGAGTTTTGAATAAAAGTTAGATAACCGGATCAAGAACTTCCAATTATTTGATTGAGCTAATGTTTTGCAAGCCAATTTGAAAAATTATTTAAAAATTAATAAATAGTTCGAATAAATTTTGTGAGATCTAAAACAGGCCCCACACACCCAATTAAGTGCACAACAGATGATCTATTCCGTAGTTTTATCGTTGTTACAACACAAATTCATTGACTTCATTGCATAAATTACCATCATTATAGAGTTCAGAAAATTATGAGGCATTCTATATTAACGAAAACAGAATGTGGGTACTGAATTTCATGTGAAATAATTCAGTCAAAGAAATTATAGGCATTTTTGGTGCTTTTTTTTTTTTTTTTGGTGCTTAAAGAAATTATAGGCATGCTGACCAAAGAATTGGGCAATGACTAACCCCTAAATGATTAAGGTAGCTGGTCTAATTATGTAGATTCTATCTATTACTACTACTATACATGAATGATATAGTGAGTCATATAGTTAAGTAACATGACATGATCAGGTACTAAGATCACCAGGATCTAATTAATAAATAATTTCTAGCTAATTAAGGTTCTTTGAGATTATTCTTTACTCATTTTGGGCATTTGTTTTTATTCTTTCTAGCTAGCATAAGCCTATAGCATTCCTATCTCCACATGTGCCCTACCATTCAATGGTTTTGACATGGAAGTCGAAATGTTGTAGTATAATTGTAAATCTCTTTTTAGATTTTTTCTTTTTTTGTGATAACCGGATGTCCAAGCCAGCTTGCGCGTATATTGACTAATTTCGGGCCCTGAAAGTAACGACTAACAACCGGGTATAACCCACTGTGGCCCCAAGAGCTTGCTGTAACGGAAACCGAACAAGAAATCTTAGATGTGAGCAAACTTCTAAATTCCAAGGTAAGACCATTGGCTTAGTAAATCCATAACTTTTAGATTGTCAATCCTTTGTTTTTTTGTTTATAATAGATGTCAATGAGTTATAAAATTCAATTTCCATGTTAAATCATTGAATGGTAGGGTGCAATTTTTTTTTCGTCGCCTTACATTACTAATGATTGAATGGCTTGTGATTACGTCGAATCGATCTTATCAGAAATCGATTCAAGTTGTGATCATAATATGCATATTCAATTAGGACACATCCTCTCTAGTCCCTTTGATGGACTGCACGAACATGTCCGGGCCTTATTCAGGTCCTTTTCAGGTTTGTTTCACCGATCAGGACTGTTGATGTTTTAGATTTCGTCACCAAAATTCATAGTAATCGATTAATGCATAAGTTTTCAACACATTTAAGAAGACCCCTTGGACGATTAGAAATTTGACTCCCAAGCTCGGAAAAAGGAGGGGACGCCCCTAAACTGAAGCAGAAAGTCAATCCTCACTCAACCTGCGAAGAAGAATCTGAGTGTGTCCTAAAAACGAAACAAAAATGATTGTGACACAAATTTTGTGCCACAAACAACCACAACCCCACTCACATGGGATGTGGGTCCCACATAGGTCCCACATGCGGGCCCCACACCCACGCTGAAATTGGGGTTGTGGTTTGTGTATGAAAGTTTTTGATGTATCATTTGTACGAAACCAAAGAAAAAAAACTCATTTAGTGGGTTTTCATCCATTGTTGCAATACTTTTTAAACTCATTTTTCTTAATATAAATGAGTTTTGAGAACAAGTTAATTAAACAATATCTGATTAACATGAATTTTAACATGCTTACTGTTCTTGACGAGGTCTAAAACACCAACGGTTTGACAGGATCGCCCAATCGCTCAAGGAACTACAAAGGATCCCATCCCGTTCAATTAATGTGTGGGTGCTATGAGTCTGCACATAACTTATGTGTGTGTGTGTGTGTGAGAGAGAGAGAGAGAGAGAGAGAAATTAAATAGGGGGAGTGTCCTCATTCTAATCATAAGTTGCACCTAACATCAAATTTAATATACGTTGTGCGGCCCCATTTTTGGATTATTCCCAAACTTTTAGTTGAGTAGTAGACTAGTAGTAGGAAATTTTTAGGGTGGTGTTAATGCATGCCAAAATTGTTTTTGTTTGTGCCAAAATTATAGTGCTTAAAAACCTTGTTTCATGTGCAAGGTACAAACTTTTTATGCACTGCAGTTTGGGCACAAACAAAAATGATTTTGGTATTATCATTTCCAAATTTTTACTACTCCAATTACATAATCAAACCAAAAGGAGTAAATTTTGTTCACCTTGATCAAAGTGCACTGCAGTTTGGGCACAAACAAAAATGATTTTGGTATTATCATTTCCAAATTTTTACTACTCCAATTACATAATCAAACCAAAAGGAGTAAATTTTGTTCACCTTGATCAAAGTGCGCTCATTTTGTATCTTATTTTGTTGATCGAAACTGTTTAATTTTTCCAAATGCATTGTCTAGATGACCTTGATAAAATTAAGCTCAATTGAATATTAAAAAGTGCTTCATCTAGGAGTTTATTTATTTTCTTTAAACTTCTTGACTGAAAATTTGAACTCGTAGATCAAAAGCATACGAATTTCCGATTAAGTTAAATTTTTGCATAGCCACCTAACAAATGAATTTTAACAAAATGAACGGTTATGATTATCGTAGTAAAACACGGAATAAGCATACCCTCGTGAGGGTGAACAAAATGAGAGTGAACAAAATTGCATTCTCCAAAAGAAGGCCGCAGATTTTACAATTCCGGGCTTGGTTCGTCTCCATTTCACACAAAGGTGGAATGGAGCATGTCTAATAAAAGAAAATATTAAAGGATTTTTAGAACATATAATAACGTTGTAGTACTTTTTTTTGGTGGGAAAGTAAGAAATTTATTAATAACAATAAAGTTACAATCTATTGTGAGCAGCTAATAAAACAATAGAAAACAAAAAAAGAGAACCCAAAGGTTTGACAAAGTGGGCATGAGAAATTTGACCATGATGTCGCATGTTTAAATCCCGGACAGGTAAACCATCCCAAACCTTAGGGCTACTAAGGGACCTGGGGGTTAACCTAGTGACCTTCAGGGCCTCAAAATTAGTCGAGGTTGAATGTCAAGGGTTCAAACCACGGAAGCATTCGCGTGAGAGAGGAATTGGTGGACACGTAGTTCTCCTTTTAAAAACAGACTTGCGAGTTCAAGATCGAATAACAGAAACAATTAAAAATAGCTTTGGTGATCAAACAATTGCTTTCTTTTTATGATGATTAGATTGGAGAGCTAACTTTCTGCTAACAACTAAGCTTCCACGAAGCCCATACTTAAGAAAATTAAAGCTAGCCCATTGGGATCCTAATAATAATCCAATCCCTCCATCATTCCTCTCGAGCTTTGCTTTACGCGTGACCTAACTCATCATATATTTTGCAAAACTTTTGCATTTTATTTTACTAATTGAGCCCATCGAACACACGGTTGCTTCATAGCAAGTGAATGCCGCCCACCAATTCCTAGGGTTTCTTGATACGAAAGAAAGAGAGAGAATTGTGGATCTTCTGCAAAAACTAATAGCAAAAACGTAGAAAAGCCTGCTAGCTTCCAAGCTGGCCGTGGAGCATTTGCAAGGCTGGTGGAAAGACTATTTGGATAACCAAAAATATATGCACACATGTATGATCCCCACCCAGATCGTATCATATCATGCATGGGGATATACGATACCTGCTTAGGTCTCTGGTGGCGTTTTGGCGGTGTGTCCTTAATCTTTTTAATCTTTGAATCTTTATGAATTGTTTTGAACATATCGGTGTCTGGATCAGCGCAATGCCAATTGTGTCCCAATCATTTTCCAAAAGGTACATGGGTGACGCGAGGAATTTATAACGCCTCTCAATTCGATATTGAATTCAATTAGTAGAGTATTACTATACATCTCTTTAAAAAAGTATGATCGATGATGATGATACTACTCATTTCCAAAGCCCTTTTGAATATACCAAAATAAAATAAAATGAGGAAATCATTTAACCATAGAAAGGGGCCAAACTCATAGCTACAAAAATCATTCCATGAAAAGGAGAGAAGTTCATGGGAACCAAGGTTTCATGCACATGCTTTCTCTCTTCTTCCCATAAATTTTTCACTCGATAACAGCAAATGGGTGGTGGCACGGCGTGTGGGGTACTCCATAATCTTTCCAACTCAAACCTATTCATGCAGTCAGAAAAAACGAGCAAGGAATGCTTGCTATATATTGTGACCACATATTTTGTACTGTACAAGTGACGTGTCACTATTGTATTGCTAAAAGGGAACATTCCGTCAATATATTGGTAACACATCTTATCGTACCCAAAATACCGGTTAAAAAACTATGGACGATAGAGTATTGACCTCTAAAAAATAATCCTAGCTAGCTAGGACGTCGCGTAATGCATGCTCTGACAGGAGATTTCGCCTCAGCTCTATATGTACTCCCGCTCTTACAAATTTTTGTAGTATTTTTTTAAATTAAAGACGATTTTATTTTTGCGCTTCTAAGTTAGCAGTTAGCACTAATTAAACCATATCGGTGTTCAAGTCCGACTCCTACGCCCCGTTTGGACGCCGGAGATGATTTGGGTGGATTTGTAATGAGGGTGGATTTGAAGGTGGATTTGTAATGAGGGTGGATTTGTTAATGAGGGTGGCCCCACCTCATAAGAAGGGTGGATTTGTTAGTGAGGTGTTTAGATGATATTTTGAGAAGGGGGATTAGGAAGGTGGATTTGATAGAATAAAAGGCCAAATGACGTAATTGCCCCTATTTTATTTATTTGAATCAAGAAAATGGATTAATTTATTAATAATTACAGTAAATACTTAAGAAATACATGAACATTACGAAAAATACATAATAAATACAAACAAATATTAAAACCATATTTTTTGGGAATTTTTTTTTTCGGGATTTAAAATTAATAAATTAATTAACATTTGAAAAATAGTTAAATTAACAAAAGCCATTTTTTTTGTTATTTGAATGGTGAGTAGGTTTTATATATATATATATATATATATATATATATATATATATATATATATATATATTCTCTTTGTTTTTGTCTTTGTAATAAAGTTCATAATATATTTGCATTGGTAGTAATAACGTTTGCATTTCAATAAACGGTTCAAACTACATAGTACATAAGTTTATTCCGAATCAAAGAAAAATGCCAATAATATACAAGCGACAAAACCTAAGAAGAAAATTTAAAGATACAAAATTTATCAAACTACATAGTACATAAGTTTGTGCCGATTGATTGTCTTTCATCAAAAAATTCTCCGCATGCAAAATTTAGCAATGCTATTTCTGCTTCGTCAATTGTCTTGTACCTTTTCATCAAGGCCCCTGAGTATCCATTAACTTGGACTTCGGCTTCTTCGCAGGTGTTATATATGCCCCGACAATGTCCAATGAAAACGACCAAGTACGACTCTTCATTTTGACCTGCCATTTAGAAATCTAAACCAAAACAAAGAATAGGTGATATAATTTGAATTAGTTAAATAAATTTTTTCTGAAGTATGTATATTAGGAGGCTCAGATGTTTGATTGATCGATGCGCATTGCACACGTTGGCTACAAATCATGTTGCCAAATGGTGATTAAACCCTTGACCATCATAAAGTGTCCCGCCAATACAAGTGCGTAGCCATAAAATCTCTTCCCTCAAATATCATCATTGCCTTTCCAGCGAATGGTTACGTGCAAATTAGGGCAAATACATGTAATCATTAAGATACAGTTATATTATATGGTTAAATATGCAGTTTTTTGGGCTTTGTAGCAAAAGCCAAATGATGCCTAAAAGGCTACTCATTTGTGCCTTTGACACACACACACGCACACACACACAAACAAGTCTTGTGGCTCAGAAAAATTGCATTATCTAATTCATCATTGCCGTCATAAGTTGTCCCGGCAAGACAACTGCTTAGTCGGCCAAGAAAACTGCAACTACTGCCCACAAACTGCATGTAATGCCCACAAAACTGCATATATGCCCACAAAACTTCAACTACGCCTTAAAAACGCATTTTGCCCGTAAAATGCATGCAATGCCTGAATCGCACATTTGCCCGTAAAAATGCAAGCAATGGTCGAAAATCGCATATATGGCGCGTAAATAGAATATAGAACCGAAAAAATCCAAAATCGCCTGAAAAACTTCACATTTGGCCAGAAAAATGCATGCAGTGCCCAGAATACTGCACATTTGCCCAGAAAAATGCAAGCAATGGTCAGAAAACTGCATATATGGTAGAAAACTGCATATAGAACCAGAAAAATCCAAGCACTGCCCAGAAAACTACATATATGCCACAAAACTGGCTATAAAACTAGAATTGGATGAAATTACGCAAAACTAGGGCACATTCATGTTTTTCCTTTTTTTCAAATGAAAGCTGTGATATTAGGGCACAATCCCTCACAAATTAGGGCACAATTTCTCACAAACAACTCGAAAGAGAAAATAGATTCAGATTAGGGCACAATCCCTCACAAATTAGGGCACAATTTGCCACAAACCCAGCGAAAAATAAACCAGATTCACAAATTAGGGCAAAATCTGTTACAAACAAGCCAAAAATACATCAAACTAGGAAACAATCTGTCACAACCATGGCGATCCGAAGGTCGGCCGAAAATGAAACCAGTTTACATGTTACGGCTTCAATACCATTAACAAAAACCACCACTTTTCGGCATAAATATGAATTCGAAACCAACATATGAAACATAGAAGATGATTTACAAGTTCTTGAACCATACCGTGGGTTGCAAAAGCTTCAAACGCGATCAACAATGGAGTCAAAACAATCGAAAACCCTCCTCTTCTCTCTCTTCTGTTTCGTCGGCCCAGAAACGAGTGAGGGATGTGAAAGATGGTGATTCACGACCCCAACCCTTTCACCTGGATTTGGAGGGGTAAAAGAGGGAGAGAAAATACGAAATCGGGGTGGATTTGCCACCGAAGGGGTTGAGGCCAGCGTTGGCTAACGAGGGTGAAGGGGGAGTCCATCTCCCAACAGTGATTTATATCAGGGTAACAAAATGCCTTCCCAAACGCCGGTTTGGGGTGGGCCCAGGATTACAAATCCGGGCGACCCCAAATCCGGCTCCTACTCCGGTCGCCAAACAGGGCGCTAGCTAGTTAAGCCTATTGAATAAGTTTACTTTCTAATCATGCACCACCGTGATGTTCGATTTTACAAAAGCTTAAAACCTGGAGTACTTTACTTCCTAATCATGGCGACGTGTCTCAGCTTTAGAATCCTCAATAGTATATTTACTACAACTCAAAACTTAATTCACTTCCCAATTCTCAAATTAAAAACCGACTTGTTTGGTTTGGGTTCTTAAGAACCAGTTCTCTAAATCATTATTCAATTATTACTCTTATTTTTAAATATTATTCTTATTTTTCTCTCTATCTCTCTCTAATCATTAATACCTATTTTTTAATTATTACTCATATTTCTTCCTCTAATCATTACAAAAATTAAAACTCAAAACCAAACCAAACACAATCTCAATATCTCATCGGCGTATAGGTGTAAGGCAAAAAATTCTTAGCTAGAGCGTGAAAACCCTAATTCGATTCCCAAGTATACTTTAAAAGTTGTGGGGTAAAAGATACTTTTCGGCATGATTGGAAAAAGGGCGTTAGGCAGCAGATTTTTTCAACTAAAATTAACTTATTCGATTCCCAAAGTAAAGTTAAAGCAGTGTGAACAACTAAAATTACCCTAAACAAGTAACGAAATGCAAACATTTGAACCTCGATGATGCAGTAGTTTTTATCATAAAACATATAGGTACAGATTTTTGGTATAGAAAACTTACAAACATTTTTATTTGGGGCCCACCCAGATCCTACATGGATAATTGGAACTGTTTATATTTTTCAAAATAATGTTTACTTATACTCCATAACATATTAACTCAATTGGATATCGATTAAATTTTCCATTCTTTTATCTAGTTTTTGCTAAACTAAAAATTGGATAAACGGATGAACCATTTATAGATATCCATTTGAACTGATTTTTTATGGGGTACAAGTACATATTATTTTTAAGAAAATAAATGATACATTTATGTGGGATCTGTAATGGTCCCAAATCAACTAATTTGTACATTTTATGTCCAATTCTTCATGTATGTCTGGTACTGTCCAACTTTTATAGTTGCTAGACTCTACTATTTTACCAACATTAGTGTATATATCTGGAAAATATACTCCAAATTTGCCCATAAGTGAATTCGGTGGCTCACAAATTCTGGACAATTTTATGAGTTACTTAGCATTTTTCTTTAACCAATACGGCGTTTTATTTTGAGTGAATAAAATCGAACTCATTTACCACTGAAGGTGATAGCCTAGACGGCTCAAGTGCTCCTCCTAGACGGCTTAAGTGCTCCTCCCTCCCGTAATCAATCCGACCAAGTTTGAGTCCCGCCAACTACAGGATTAGTGTAGAGGGTCTTTTGTCTATCTAGTATCTACCGCCTAGGTGGTGTCGTAGTGGCGGTTTGTCCTTTTGAACAGTAGTTATAGCTCGACCACATATTCCACAGGGGGTTGGGTGTCCCTATGATAACACCCAAGGGGTTTGGTATGCGGGATTGTCTTACATGTAAGATAATTTTATTTAATCGAAACTATTAATTGTCAAACAGACGGCCATAATTGCTTACTATAGAAATTAACTTGCCACTACCCCTCACATGCACCTCCCATCGCCCAATACCCCTATTTAAGAACCCCCATCCCCTCATCTCCCTCCAACACTATAACTTCCAACTTTCTTCTAATACTCAAGAACACTCTCTCTCTCTCTCTACAATATTCTCCAACTAGCTTCAAGACACTCTTCTAATACCCTTTTCCAACAACAACAAAAATGTGTAATTTTAAGGATCACGACGATTTCTTTTCTTGTCGTTGTGTTTTGGTACATGGCCCGGTTATTATAGGAGCCGGGCCATCTGGGCTAGCCGTAGGGGCTTGTCTCAGGGAACAAGGTGTTCCCTTTGTTGTCCTCGAAAAATCAGATTGCATTGCATCTCTATGGCAAAAAAGAACCTACGATCGCCTAAAACTTCACCTCCCCAAGCAATTTTGCCAGCTCCCAAACATGCCATTCCCACAAGACTTCCCAGAATACCCAACCAAGAAACAGTTCATAAACTACCTCGAATCGTATGCGAATCACTTCGATATCCAGCCAAAATTCAACGAGTGCGTCCAATCCGCTAAGTACGACGAGGCCTGTAGCTCGTGGCGGGTGAAGACAGTTTCCACCAACGGCTACGGTCGGACGGAGGTGGAGTATATCTGCCAATGGCTCGTGGTGGCGACAGGGGAAAATGCAGAGTGCGTCAAGCCAGATTTCGAAGGGTTGAACGAGTTTAAAGGTGAAGTATTACATGCTTGTGAGTATAAGTCCGGCGAGAAGTTCGCCGGAAAGAAGGTCCTGGTCGTGGGTTGTGGAAATTCCGGCATGGAAGTCTCCCTTGATCTCTCTAACCACAATGCCAAGCCATCCATGGTGGTCAGAAACTCAGTAAGCCCTCAAGTGCTTTTCTAAATAAATTAAAATTTGGGTTTTTCTTGAAAAGGAAGAGAAATCAAAATGGCTAGTATAAAATTTGGATTCTGATATCTGTACCTCCTATTTTTGATCCACAGGTTCATGTATTACCCAGAGAAATTTTTGGGAAATCGACCTTCGATATCGCGATGTTGTTGATGAAGTGGCTGCCACTTTGGCTAGTAGACAAGCTAATGTTGATTCTGGCGTGGCTTATTTTGGGGAACACTGAGAAGTGGGGGCTAAAAAGGCCATCAGTTGGTCCACTTGAGCTCAAGAACACTCAGGGGAAGACCCCTGTTCTGGACGTTGGGGCATTGCAAAAGATCCGGTCCGGCGACATTAACGTGGTCCCTGGAATCAAGAGGTTTTCTCGTGGCATGGTTGAGCTTGTTAACGGCAAAAAAATCGAAATCGATACAGTGATTTTGGCTACCGGGTACCGGAGCAACGTGCCCCATTGGCTACAGGTGAGAAAATTCTCCATTTCCTCTGTATATTCCTTAGACAACCAATTTTGCTTTTGGAATCTTCGTTTGTTATGTATTTTCTCAGAAACTGATCTTGTTTGGATTTGGAAATGTGCAGGAAAGTGAATTCTTCTCGGAAAATGGTTTCCCAAAGGCACCATTCCCAAACGGGTGGAAAGGAAAGGCTGGTCTCTATGCTGTTGGGTTCACAAGAAAAGGGCTTTCTGGTGCATCCTTTGATGCCAAGAGAATAGCACAAGACATTGGCAATGTCTACAAAGAAGATTTGAATCACAAGAAGCAAAAAGTCTCCGGCCATCGACGGTGCATTTCGCAGTTCTGATAATTGTATAAGGAGGAAATCCTTTTTTTCTTTTTCCTTTTGGGTTCTTTTTGGTGTAAAGATGATGATGTATGTAGAAATACAAAGAAAGAAACATCTTAGCGTAGATTCCAGCCCTCTCCAGAGCCCAAAGTTTTTAGATTGTTTGGGCATTTTTGCATCTGGGGATGATGAGGCTTTTTTCTTTTTTTTTTTCCCAATTTTTTCAGTTTCAAGTTTTGTACAATTATGTAGTCAATGAAAAAAGATTTCAAATTTATCTTTTCGATCCAATTATTCTTAAAGGGCTCATTTGTTTGAGAGGACTTACAGTGAGATGATATATTATACTATCGAATTAATAGATATCGGATAAATTATACCACACCACTCATGGTATTTTATATCCCACACTTTACGAGATTATATATCCGATGCATGTTTAATCTAGGAAAGCAAAAATTTAGGACAGCAAAAATTTAACCAATACATAGTACAATCTCGTCTATCCGTATGCATGCACACGTACGCACGCATCTTAATCGTCCATTTTAACAAATCAATGATTCGGATCTTAATTACTCTTTGACCAGTCAAAGAGTAAATAAAATCTAGACCGTCGAAAATGCTTTCGGACGGTCAAGATGCATCATCCGTGTATCGTACATACACAGACTTGTGTGCGCTTCGCTTTTTCGTACATATATTAGTATTGATACTATATGCAGAGACAAAAGTATGTTTTACGTCCAGTTCATTTCAGTCCTACATCAATACTGATATCATCAAGTTTCTGATGGCAACCAGTGATCAACTTGATAGTATTAAAGGATCTGCTTGTCAATGGCCAGTCTGATTTATGGATGGAATTATTTTCTTTCCCTATCCTTCAGATTTCCTTTCAAGGAATGTCCCACTGAATCAATGCTCCAGAGTTCAGATCAGCAACTTGCCGATCACGATAGATCAGCAGATGGGTAGGGCACAACAAGGCTGAAATAGGTCCCATCAATCTCCACCTGACCACCACCTTGGTTCTATATCTTCTTGAAGAGATTGATTTCTATAAGGCTGCAAAATACTTCTCTAATTTTCTTTGAGTGTGACCAACTCCGGTTAATGAAATAGTTCTGGCCTTTGGGGGGGTCTCTTTTCCGGTGAAATCAAAATGGAAGGAATCCTAATATGTGCATCTCCAATCTAAAATTAGGTCTATTGAACCGAGTAACACGGCATGTGCAACGATCGTACAGAAATCAAATTCATAGGAACTTGCCTTTTCCTCGAATTTGAAAGGGAGCTAGGTTAAGAATGTTGAGATGATCTAGTTCTTTCCAATAGCTTATGAAAGAATTCCAAGTTCACAGAATCACTGCATAAGACGTCGAGATCATTTACAATGGTTTCCATCAACGAAAAGGGAATTTAAAATTTCTCCAATCTTCACATTGATCTCGTAGCTTTCTTCCGAGTTTTGTTACGTCTGTTGTCATTTGTCGGTCGTTATGCGTAGTTTAGATTTGTAATTTACTTTCTATTTGAATCAAAAAGAAGGAAAGGACAATGGAGACATAGAAACTACCAGTATTACAAACACAATTTAAAGGCAATTCATCATTCAAACTTCTTGAATCTCATCCAAGGCATAGTTGTTGGTAGATACATTGGCATAATTCACTTTGTTGAATCGAACCACCACAGGGTAACGAGTCTTCGGGTCCTGCACATATTCCAATTTCACATATAAATCAACATCTTACATGTACACCAGCCACGCAGAGAGATAGATAGAGATACATATGCGCGCGCACATCTGAGAGAGAGAGAGAGAGAGAGAACCTGATCAACGGCTACAACTGATCCGACGCCCTTGAACCAGTAAGACTCCTTCCTAAGAATTTTCACCTGTGGATATGATGCAAACAACAGTTCTTAATTTTATTGTAATTGACAGTTTTTCAAAATACTTTCAAACTATTTTAGTTATTGGTAAACTAGCTAGTGTTATGGAAACTCTTGAAGCCACTGGGGTAGTTACGCCTGGTGGTTATTTTCAGGCTTCAAAATTAGTTAAGGTGCACGTAAGTTGACCCGAAACCCGGTTATCAATTGTTATGGCAATTATAAAAAAAAGACATGAAAAAGTAGCTAGCTAGCAAGGGGATTCCGTAAATTGTTTGAGGTAAATTTCTCACCTTAGTGCCTCTCTTGGGTCCAATCGGAGGCGGCTTAGCTGCCGGAGGGGCGGGTGGCTCAGCCGTTTCAGCTGCCCGCACGACCAACCTCGACAAATTGCTGGTGGTGTTCTTGTTAGAGGCAAGTAGCAAATTTGTTCTGGAGGAGTTTGCGGTTGAAGTGAAGCAAGGGGTTAGCAAAAGCCCAGAGGCAGCAGATGTCATGCTTGCCATTCTCTCTCTCTAACTCTCCCTCCCTCTCTCTCTCTCTCTCTCTCTCACAAATGGATTGAGATTTCAATGAAAAGGATCAGAAAAAAAGAAGTAAAAGCTTAAAAGAAGTCTTCCCACAGAGTTTTGAGAGGTTTTGAATAAAAGGGGATATCTTTTTTCAGGTCTATGATCAATCTACGACAATTGGTGGTTCCCCAGCCAGTGGAATGGTGCCACGTGTGTACCATATCCAATTCCTTTGGATAATGTTGCCCCATCTCACCCTTTCAGTGGCTCACTTCAGCCTCTCAGGCCAGTCTGGGAGCGTGGGTGTCTCAAGTCTGGGAGCGTGGGTGTCTCAAGTCTTGAAGCTGTATTTAGAAATGTCCTCAAGTTCACAAAAATTATACGAAAAATCTTTAGTACACACCCATTTTTTGAGGTGCACCGTACACTTTTTACGAATTTCTGTAGCTTGTTTTATGAATTTTTCTAGCTCGTGTTATGGGATTTTGTGGCCAAATTGATATGAATTTTGGTGGTTTCTTTTATGAATATTTGTGGTACAGTATATGAATTTGGTGGTTACTTTTACGAACTTTGTGGTTCAAAAAGATAACGAGGTCGAAAAATGACACACAAAACTTATGAGTTTTCGTGGTACTAGTTACAAATATTTGTGGTATTGACTTATCGAAAAGAAAAAATATTTGTGGTATTGTTTATTATTTATTGTGGTGTTCTTTATTAATTTTTGTGGTCTAATAAACATAGCTTTGGTTTTCAAATATGAGATTTTGTGATGGAATAAGAATTTTTCTGACTTAAAATACAAAGTGCATTTAGGCCTACTCAAAACTATATTTCTAGTAAATACTGGCTAATACATAAAATGGACTAAATTATTTAAATTCGCAAAAACTGTTTTTGAAATATCATTTAATAATATTATTATATTTTTAAAGAACAATGCTACATGCATAAATTTCTTTACAACGATTTGACACATATTCCCACAAATCCAAACATATATGCATATTCGAAACCGCCTAATCTTTATAGACGTCTCGGTTTTCTCGTGAATGGAGATTGTCTTTTTTATTTATTTGTTCCCTTAACCATCTAATAGCTGAACTTCACCATAAATTCATCTTATTTTAAATTTAATTTGGATATCTATACTCTTTAGAGTTATATTTTTATAAAATAGTTAATAGAGAGCCGAAAAATATTCATAAATGACCAAACGTGTGTGTGTGTGTGTGTGTGTCAAAAACACAAATTTACATCCCCCCCTCTCACGTGCCATTTTGGCGCCCAATTGATCACTTTCGTTTTCGGTTACTCATCTCCCTCTCCGAACGACCATTGCTATTGAAACCCTCGAGATCCCAAAGCCATAACCAGAGAGCTAAGGTTTCACGAATTTGGATTCAACCCCTTTCGATCCAGAAATCATGAGGAGAAGAACGGAAATCAGCACCAGAGACCCGCCAAAAATCCGAAGCTCTTCGGTTAGAGGATTCAACGGATTTCGAAGCAATGTTGAAATCCAAGGTCTCTCTCTCTCTCTCTCTCTCTCGATCTAAACGTTTGATTCTTCGAATTTAAGTTTAAATTGTCGCGAATTTAAGCGTAAAATTGTGGTGAACCGACACAGTCAAAACGATCAATATTTTTCATGTCCTTTGTAATCACCTAGGGCTTCTTATGAATTCGAAACTTGCCCCTGAATATATTGTTTGGGGGAAGTAATCGGAGTCTAAGTTGTTTAGTTGAGTTCTCTGTTCGTGTTTGCTGAAGCCCTTTGCCTTCTCACAGATGTAATTAGGGCAAAACGAGTGAAGTTTATGGATCCTGAATCTGATTGCCAGCCAAGTACTAGACCTAATGAACCTTCTGCGCTATTCAAACCAACGTGGGATCCGGCGTGTGAGTGCCCTATTCTCAATTTCCATTCACTTTTTTGTCCAATTAGTTCGATTTTGTCCGGTATCCACTTTGATTAGACTTTGGATATGTTCTTTCAAAAGCATTTTTTAAGGTATGCATATTGTTAATCCACGAGGATTTGAAGTGATGATATGTAGTTCAGTCTTCGGTGATATAGGCTTAATATGTGATGCGATGCGAAATTACTTGCAGCAAATGGCCCCAAAACTTCTGAGTTTGCATTTTTCAAGAAGTTAAAAGAGGATGCAGGTTGCTCTCGCCCTTTTACTTCAAAAAAAGAGGAGAATCAATTGAAGAATTTTGAACCAAGTGTTTGTAGCCGAGGTTGGTTATAAAGTAATCACTTTAGACTGGTGCTCTCCTTTTAATATACCTAAGATTTGTTGGATTTGTTCTCTATTACTGTATTTCTTTTTCTTTTCTTTTTCCTTCTTTCCATTGGAGAGCAAGCCATCTTGATTTCTGTCACAGTGTCACTTCATGGTAACCTAAAGTATTTTCCATGCAGGGATCTCCGAGAAGTTCAAAGACATTCATGACAACTCAAATTCCACATGTCTCGTTGAAAATGTGAGACCGATCACCCACAGTTTGTTCCTCTCCCCTGTTGCAGATGCATCAACTAATTCAGGTGTGGCGGTGGGTTGTATTGGAATCTTGTAATGAGGTTTTTTGGGGTTGGATTAGGCTATTATAATAATTCCATCACATGTCTGGCAGAGGCAGCAAACATTGTGGACAAAGATAGACACAAGGATATCAGGTCCCCATTGTTCTATGAGAAAGTTAAACCTACTGACAACAGCTTTCTCTTCTCACCCCTTGGAAGGGCATCAAAGACTTCAGGTGTGCATTGTGATTGAACATTTCAGATTAAGCAGTTTTTATGGATCAATTGTAGTAGACGTATTTATATTTTACACTGAATTAGGAGAAAGATGACGGATGAAAAGGGTGTGTGCCATTACGAATGGTTGACACTTTTTCCTTGTAATCATACTTACACGCTTAATCTAGAATTTATCTATTCAGGACGGGAGATTCCTCAATTTTTCTCTAATAGTAGAAACACTCTATGATATGTTATAGATTTATAGTAGCTGTCAACTTATCACCATGCCTGCCAATGGTAATACGCATCTCAACGTATAACTGTTTGAGTGTTACTATAGGTCGTGGCTACCAGTGGTAATACAAGAAGCATCATGCTTTATGGACCTGAAATTGTTTCTTTCTGGACAAATTATGTAGTATTATCGGCCTATTCACATTAATCACAATCTTTCCTAGTTTTGCACTACCTGTTGAACTAAATGAAACATTCATCTGGACATGTCTCATGAGTCCATGACTTAGCAAGCAGAAATCCTATGAAACTAAAAGGTGTGGGTAATGGTTTCACTTTCACCCCTACAAGTAATCATCATCACGTCTGGGAGGATCTATGCTGGAACATTACGACGGGTTTAACGTACACGTGTTTAAAGGCTAGGTTATGACCTCACTCCTCACAGGACCTCAGTCATAGTCCAATAATGTATCTTCATGGTCAAGAAAATGGATGGAAGATGTAAACTATGTATTCTTTCAGTTTTGGGATCTTGTTGTAACTTGTAAGATGTTAAAGTTTTCTTCAATACGAGCCTCTTCTCAAAATTCTCAAATACAGATTGTCTTTATATTTTAGCAGTAACAAGTTCGTGCTACGTCTCATTACTCTTTTAAATTGTATGCTGAATTTTAGGGACTGAGAGCTTGGATGGAGTCTTTTCTGTAAAGAGAAAGAGGCTACGTCAGTGGGTTGCAAATACCTCATTACCCAGAGCAGAGGGGTATGTAAGAGACATGACAGCTTTTCTGTTCTTTCATTCTCTTTATACATCCGGTTATTTATTCATTTGGAAATTGTCAGGTGTGATTTAGTTTCTCTTCTTATCAATCGACTGCTCCCTGACACTGCTGAAAACAATGTATGATCTGTTTGGCTTTTGTAAATGGCAGCAAGCATCTTATTTGTTATATACTTTCTAGGCTGAAAGTTCTGCTTGCCAGTCTTGCAGGGATGAAGAGCCAATGCAAATGAGAGCTCACACTAAATTTTTGTTGCATGCTTTCCCCGAGTTAGATACAGGTGACGAGGACTGTTACTGGACTCGAAGAAGAGACCTCTTAAAAACCGAATATGGGTGTTATTCAGAAGATGTTTGCAATAGATCTGTAGAGATAGTTCCCTCAGAATGGGATACTAAAAGTTCTGACTCTTCTTTAAACACTCGTGCTTCAAGAAGTCATTTTCAGTTTGGAACCAGGAAATATAGTGCTGATAATGAAGGTGGCACTCCAAGTTTGATCGCTATACAAGATCCTTATTTTTGTTGGAATGTTGAGAATTATGAATCTACTGCATCAAGACATATCAAAGGTCTAAATGATTTCCAAGTCTTGGATGAATCGGTTAATGGAAGAGGGCCATCTACTTTGTTGCTAGGTTGGGATTCCGGCAGCTTAGAAGATCCAGGAGTCTTATCCATTACTAATTGGTATGCAGAGATGAATTCCACAATGGCAGCATCCTGGGATGGTCACCAGCCACGTCTGGATAATAGTTCTGCTGCAAGTGAATTGGACACATCATCGTTCTTGTTCAGCTATCCTTCCCAATTAACCTCATTACCACATCCCCATTCAGCCCCTTTCTCCAACAGGAATGAGGAGAAGTTTCTTTTGGCAGAGCTGAAGCATTTCCCACTATCCTTACCAAGCACCCCGACATACCAGAATCTATTAAAAGAGTGCGATACATATAATACATGCGACGGTAGCATTACCTTCTCTCCCCAAAACCACGATTGGGATATAAGCAAGGTTTTTAGTGGGATGCCTCGTCCTGATATGGAAGCGTCCCTCTTTCCCTCTGGACTAGGTTTTGATTTCGGATGGAGGCAATTATCAATACGTGGTTCCTTTCGTGAACCTTATTCACCTTGTTACGATGTTTCTCAGTCTCCATCAAAGGAAAGCTCAAGTTCTTATCTTCTTATGGAAGAGCAGCATGAGGATTGCTTTTATAGCTCGAACCACAGTCAAAACCTACCTCAATTTTCTGAAGACACGCATGACAATCACGAATGGCCTTCCACTAATTTGTGGATACCTATTGACCAAGACATAACTACCCCTTTTCTTCTCGACAGTTCATGCTGGCTCAGAACTTAAGAAGATAAATATAACAATGATGGTGAAAGTATATACATTTGATGCTTCAGATACCTCTTTTGTGCATCCTGTTTGATTAACATTGCCAATCTACAGGTGCGGCCCGTTGGTTTTTAGCTTGTGATGGCAAGTGATGCTTATCCGGTTAGCTACATTGCTAGCTGGAGAAATCTTTTGAATAAAAGCTTAGTACAGATTGAAGATTGTACATGGTACCCCACTCTATTTCGTTTCCAGATCTATTTGTTTAACTCATACTACATTTTAGGCCATAGCTTAAAGATGGCGTGTTCTTGAATTTGAAATCTGCTACCATATCAACAAATCAACTACGGTGCCTCTGCACTACTGCATTTCATAGATGTGTACTTTGTTTCTTGGGCTAACGACTCTACCCTCATGCTTGGCTTCTGCATTTTCTATTTTCGCTTCACAGAACTCATTTATTGAGGATTAGCTTTTTCCTCTATCGTTCGTTGATCTTTCTGTCGCTTCAATGTTCAGCTGATCCATTAAACTTCCCTCTGCAAAGGGTAATGGGGACAACAATGTAGCATCT
Organism: Vaccinium macrocarpon; assembly: GCA_022606695.1. Lineage (NCBI taxonomy): Eukaryota > Viridiplantae > Streptophyta > Magnoliopsida > Ericales > Ericaceae > Vaccinium > Vaccinium macrocarpon. The sequence goes on along the minus strand of CM040178.1, from coordinate 37,082,260 downwards.
GAGGTTTCACTGTCAAAGACAACTATCTAGGGCCAGCAAAATTCCAAGGAAGAACTAACATGCAGACGTCCTAATTGCCCTACTGGATGCTGATCAGGGTAAGAATTTACCTCTTCCTTGTCCTAATGCCTCCTGAGACGATGTTGTCTTGATAGGTGTGTATACGGTCATGTGCGCAGGCACCTTTCTATTAATATCTCCTGCTTATTAATTGTCCTAGACGTTTACGAGAATTATTCCGTCCTTCACCCGTTCTGGTACTTCTCATTTAATTTTTCCAGCACCATGAAAGAGACAATTCCTGGTCCGTTTTTGTTTTTGTTTTTGTTTTTTTTTTGTTTTGTTTTTTTTTTTGTTTTGGGGCTCAACGGACCAATTTACACACACCTCACCTAACTCCTACTCCAGTCTAGTTAAAGGCTGACCATTTACGTCGAGATTAAAGAATTCACAAGAAATTATTTTCTCACCGTTTTACCTCTGAAATCAAATCGTGATCAATTTTTTAGAGCACAACCCACCAATCAACCGGGCTTACCATTGGAGCTTCGTTTTGGTTTATTGCATGTTGTTCATTTTTTGAGTCTGATTTTGTTCACTATCGGTTAAAGATGGAGTAGGTTTTACTATATCCTGTGGGTGCAGGATTTCATACCCAAACCATCTTGTCTGATTTATTTTATTTTTTTTCATTATTTCTGCCTAGACATTAATTAAATATTTGAACATTGCTTGACAGAGAATCCGTGGAGTAGTTCTCAACCAATCCCTCGTACGTTCGTCGTTTATGGATTTACTAGTATTTTTTATATTTTGATACTCCAATGCACACATTTTATTGATGACTTCATTGTGTAATTACTTATCTGGATAAGAGTGATTTACAAAATCAATTCCTTAAAAATTGACGGTACAATTGGTATTTAAGAGGCTTAGATCATCTTTTTTTCCACTTAATTCAAAGTTTTGGGATTAATCATCTGTCTTGTCTCGGAGAGAGGAATTAGAAAAATATACAAATGTGGATTAAATTTGAAAGAAGTTCAGACTTCAGATATCTTATTACAAGTATTAGGAAAATACAAGTATCATATTACATTAAACTGGAAGCAAGTCCGCGATTACTTCAAGCCCCCCAACTAATAAACTCATTAAGGGAAGAAATAACAACAAATATGAGGAGAATAAGACTCGTTCTGCTTTAATTGTAGCCATTCTAGTAACTTAGAGGCAACAAATGGAATCGCTTTCACAAAATGGAAAAATTACTTCTTTTTTTTTTTTTTTTGAAAGAGTAAGAACTCTATTAACATTAAAATTAACTCCAATCAAACAGTAGAATTAGCAACTCCTCAGAGTCATGGAGATTTTTTCTGGGGTTGCCAACGAGTTTCTGAGACCCCTTATGTCTAAAAAATGGTGTGCTTCTGTGCCGAATCGGTTTCGGTTGTTGGATGGTGTGTGTGTGTGTGTGTGTGTTTTTTGGTATGTTTTGTTTTAAAATTTTCACGTGATCTAATAGTCGGAAGTGCACTAGAACAGAGGAATAAAAGATTTTCGAAACAGAGAATTTAACTTTGCCAACGAGACGCTACCATTCAATATTTGATTTGATAGTCAGCCTGGCTTACTAAGGGCATTTTTAATGGGCCATCCGGCCATACTTGCCTTATATATGTACATTGTTTTTTCAATTTTTTTGAAACGGCAGACACGAACCTCTGGTTACCCTAAACCCACCCCAACCAATTCAATAGGTATCAAACTTTTCTCTATATGAATATGATTTGAACCCCCAAACCACTAAGTCAACTTGTCATGATTGCTTGCTGTATATACATGTTTTGGCAAAAAAAAAACATGATTATTGGCTTAATGAGAAGCAATAATCCTACAATTTTATGTTAATTGGCTTAAAATAATTAATTTAATTTGGCCAATAAGCCAATAATTCAGCTTATCTTTTTTAGCCCTTTTAAGGCCAAACAGACTTGTTTCTATCTTCTTCTTGTTCTTTTCTTTTGGGGGTACTGTGGCAGTAGGTTTGTGGTCGCTTTGAGGGATTCATTTGTTTATTTTTTCTAAACCAAATCAACCAAATCAAACCAAGCCTTATGTCACAATCAATTGGGGTTGGCTATATGAATTCTTTTTCTCTATTGAGCTTTGTCAAGTGATGTTTCATCGCTTAAACCTAGTATACTTAGATTTTTGCGTACTACCGCATCTAATGTCAATTTAGGTCTTCCCCTCCCTTGTGCGTTTCTACCCAAATTTATCATATCCACTCTTTTAACTACTGCATCCGCTGGCCTCAGATAGACGTGCCCAAACCACATTAGCCTATTTTTCCTTAACTTTTCCTCTATAGGTGCTATACCTACCACCTCGTGAATTATTTCATTTCTAATCCTATTTCGTCTAGTTATACCACACATCCACCTCAACATTCTCATTTTTGCTCCACTTATCTTGTTCATTTGTTGCTTCTGAATAGGCCAGCATTCTATCCCGTCAAGCATCGTTGGTCTAATGACAATTTTATAAAAATTTCCTTTTAATTTGGTTGATACCCTCTTGTCACATAGTACACCAGTAGCGCTTCTCCACTTGAGTCATCCCACTTGAATCATATGAGTCACATCATCTGCAATCTTTCCATCTTGACTAATAATAGAGCATAAATACCTAAAATGGTCCCTCTTTGGTATCTCCTGATCTTGGACCATCACTTTTTCCTCATACGCACTTCTGGTATCACTAAACTTGCAGACCATATACTCAATTTTACTCCTACTTATCCGAAAGCCCTTAGACTCTAATGCTTCCCGCCAAATTTCTAATTTAGTATTAACACCACTAGCTGTTTCATCTATAAGGACAATATCATCTGCAAACAACATATACCATGGGATATCCTCCTGAATTTGCCTAGTCAATTCATCTATAAAGGTCATTCATCTTCTATAGTTTATGGTTTCATGTCTATTAAATTAAGCAAGATATATTTGCCCCCTAAAAAAATTAAGCAAGATATTTATGTTTGGATCAAATCCTGCACATGAGGCTCTAAAAGAGTTGAGTTTTAGCATGCTCAACTTTGTTCTGATAAGTTTTTAGCGAGTTTGAGCTCGAGCCCAATTGACCTAGATTTGAGTCGAGCTCAAATTTTTTTCATGTTTTTTACTTTAGGCATTTATGCTCGCATATAGATAGAGGTCTAGAGCTGCAGATAAAGGTTCTAGAGATTAAGTTATTTCCACCGCAGTTAGAAATAAAAGTTTTCTCCAAATCGATTGCATTGAGCCATGTGTCCAAACAGTAATTCCAAATAGTATAACATAGACATGTGGCGCAATGCAATTGATTTGGAGGAAACTTTTGTTTCAACCGGTGATCAAAATAATTTAAACTCAAAGTTCTATAGATATATAACGTAATACGTATAAACACCATCAAAAAGAGTCTTTATTTTACATAATTATATATATATTTGTTAGAATCGTACATAAAATTATTAGCCCAAGGTGAGAGAATAAGATACGAGTGGGGTTGACCCCACTCACTTCGATTTCTCGTAAGAACATTTAGTACGCCCAACTTGCTTCAAATACAGAAACATTTCTAGTGTTCTCTTCTTTTCGAGAGTTTAGAATTATAAATGAGCCAATCATTTTTAAAATTTACTAAGTTGACCAACTTTAAATCAAAATAATATTTATTGATTTATATCTACCTTATAACCAATGTCATAATTCTGTTGTTTTTTAATTAGAAAATAGAAAAAATAACCAACATAATTTGAATCGAATTTTGGAACCACTAATAAAAATTCCTGGCTCCGCTCCAGGTTGTGCCATTATTGAACTCTCATCGAGTTGAGCCTACATCAGCTCGGCTCTCAAAGAAAGGGTATCGTTATATCCAATCGAAAGCCGACACCTTCACTTGACATTTATCAAGTTCTCTTCAAGCTGAGGTTCAATTTGCTCCAGCTTAGTTTGTTTTATTAAATAGTTTGATATTATAGTTCAAGATCTTTCATCAACTTAATGAACCGAGCCAAATCAAACCCTTATTGAACTAAGCGAGTCTTGTGTACAACTAGGTTTTTCCGCACCCGCATAGGTCATATGGCAGGTGGCTAGTGGTTACTATATGGGTTAGGTTCCCCTAACCTCACTCCATTGAAACCTGTTAGAATATATGTGAAGGTCAAGTCCCGTATTGGAAAAATAGAAAAAAGGTTGGACATTAATATCTAATTGAATGACTCGTCACTTACAAGGCTTGACCTTTTAAGTGGATATGATTTATTTAATGTATATTGGGTCCAACGAATGTGTTGGACTCCGTGGATACTCCTTAGAAGTTTGGGCCTTGTGCACACCGGCGCAGCAAAAGTGATGTCGGGATCAATGCATCGTAAAAACTCCCAACAAATGGTATGTGAGCCGATAGCTGACGATCTATGAGTAAACTCTCGGCGCGCCATGGATAGGCTTGCATGGTGAACTCTAAGCGATGGAAACAGAAAAATCCGGTAGCGCAAGTAATGTGATGTGCCATTGCAAGGAGATGAAAGCGATTGGAATACGTGTTGCACGTTGACTCGTCGGGGAGCATGGTGCCAGTGAATGGGCACGTTGGCTCTCAATGGAGAATTTGATGGATGGATCTGAACCATTGAGTTGGTGTAGAACAAGCCTAGTTTGGAAGATTGGGTTGAGAGTAGTGGATCATAATCAAGGGGGAGTTTGGATGCAAAAAAATAGGCAAGACTCAATGAACAGTTCGCACATGAGGGAGAGATTTGTTAGAACATGTGTGAAGGTCAAGTCCCACATTGGAAAAATAGAAAAAAAAAGGTTAGACATTAATATACAATTGGGTGACTCGTCACTTACAAGGCTTAGCCTTTTAAGTGGATATGAGTCATTTAATGTATATAGGGCCCAACGAATGTGTTGGACTTGTTTACATTTAAAATCAACCAATCCAATGATTAATTGACACGTAATCAAGAGTGCCAAACGTTGGCAATTACTCGTCGATACAGACACACTGGATTAAAAGAGCATTATTTGAGTAAATACGATGTCGTATCGTGTTCAAATATAAAAACGGTTTAGCAGTTACGAACCATCATTATTGGAAAGAATGAACCTCAAAGCTATGGGATTAACTGTTTAAATATATAAGTGCCACGTGTGAACTTGGGAAACAAGGTAAATTGGCAGTTATAACACGTGGAATACTTATAGAAAGGCAGTTATTCATCTTAACGCTTAATCATTTGAGTTCGTTTGAACAACTGTACAGATTCAAAATCAAAGCTTTTAGAGGAAGATTTCGTAAGAATTCAAATTCGGACGTGGAGGAAGGAAAGAATCGCCAACTCAGGGAGTGGAAGTTAGAGTTGAAGCAAGCGAGATGTTCAAATTCATTGAGTGGGAAATTAATCACAAAGCGGCGATCTATAAATAGAAGAATTCAAAGAGTAAAACCCCCAGACAAATCTTCAACAAACAATTTAAAAAAACCGATCTTTGGTTTGTTCATTTGCAAAAGTAGTTTAGGATTTCGAACTCAGTTCGAAGTAGATTAGGATTTAGACTAGGATTTAACTCGATTGTTCTTATAACAATCACCCCTATCCCGATTGTTCTTGCAACAATCACTTGTTCGAAGTTTTGTATTTGAAGTTGGAGACAATTTCGAAGTAAGTTTATCTTTGATTTATTAATCGAAGTGTCTTGTTTCTTTGTTGTTCTTCGATTTCCTAAGTTTGTTGGTTTACATTTCTTCACTTGCTGAAAAAATCCTCTTAATTGAGGTAATTGAACCAATAAAACACAATCGCCTGATTAGATTTGGTTTTTCCAAAGTTAATCTGGGGAGGAGATTCAAACTCTCTCCCAAGACGCCAAGCACAAATTATTTTCAATTGCAAAAGTAAAAGAAACCAAATGCGACTCAAAGTGGATACTCCCTAGAAGTTTGGGCCATGTGCACGCCGATGCAGCGGAAGCAATGGCGGGATCGATGCATTGTAAAAACTTTCAATAAAACCATTCCGGCCAATGCTGGTAGGTAAAATCCTTGAGGGAGTAGGTTATTTGTCCTGATAGAAGGGGGGAAAAAAGAAGTGAATTTCGTCAAACCCGATCTTTGTTTTTACTGTGCCCGGACCAACTTGTTTACAACTCAATCTTTTCTCTAGTTTGGTCAAAAACAGGTTATCCACGTTGGGATTAAGAAATGAAATTAATTTATTTACGGCCAGGTAGTGCAAATGGGGTGTTTACAAAGGCCGGATTCAACCATCCATTCCGGTGATCTAACAGTACCGAAGCGGTTGTCTTTCTTCATTAACGTTAACGGCGCATTTTTGTTAGAGGGATATGTATATGAGAGGAGAAAGATGATATAATAAAAGGAGGAGATAGGAAGGGATATAGTTTGAGGAGTATTATTTTAGAAAGGGGGGATAAAGAGTTATTGGGTTTGTCTAGTTTTTTGAGAAGGTGGATATGAAGGGGTGGATAATGTAAAATGATGTCAAATTTCTATTTTGCCATTTCAAGTAAATGCATTTATAAATGCAGCAAAATATACAATTTTTTATTTTTTTTTCATTTTACTATCTCAAGTTTCTTTTCTTGGCCCCAATTTTATTTATTTTTTGTAAATTATTTTTTACCCTGTAAAATGTAATTTTCCCTACCACTATCCAGTAGGGATGTACACGGTCCGGATCGGATTAGCATGAATCCAATCCTAATCCGCAAGTCACAGTTTTTAGAAAATCTGATCATGGCCCGGGCCAAAGCCTCACCGGCTTCGATTCCAATCCGATCCAAGTCGCATGATCGATTCCTATTTTATCCACCTAATTACATGTTATATAAAGACATTATTATTACTAGAAGAATAGAATCGGCATAAAAATAAATCAAGCAAGATCCCAAAAGCATATTATTCAAATTCTAAATACTAAGGACACCACAAGTTCACAAACAAGTAGTTACATACCTAATTCCTATTTCAAACTAACACATCAACTCAAAACAATAGAAATCAAAGAAAGAAATTTCCTCAGAAATTTTATTGTAGTAAGACGTTTCGTAATCTCACACTAATGAGTCAATATCAATAAAAATACACATCCAAGCTTTTTGAAAGAGATCACAGCTTACCCCCTGATGTTGTGAAGTAGGTTACAGAAAAAGGCCAGAGCATATATATATATATATATATATAATCCACGCTTTCAAATCAAAATCCGGTCCCACTACCTAGCCACTAAGCTTATTATTTTTTCAATCCGCGTCCCACACCATTAATCCACCTGCTAAAATCCAAAAAACGCATTTAAATCTGGGTTTCGGCCCATACCGGATTCACGATTCACCGGTTTTTTTGTGCAGCCCTACTATCTAGTGTGGATTACCACCACCGTCGAAACACCACTACTGCTGCCGCAATCAAAGACATCTCTTCTTGTTCACTTTCCTCTTCACCCAATTGAACAAGAATGAGTTGTTTCATTTTCAATCAGTGGTGCTAAACCATTAAAAGAAGAAGAAGAAGAAGTGTTGAACTAATTTCAAGGAGTGAAATCAGATCTACTTTTGGCAGTGTTTCTATTCTACAGATTTACTACATGCCTCCACCACAAGATTTTTGCTGCCGTCGCCCTTCACTGTCGCCGTCTTCCTAATTGGTCATCGCCATCGCCGTTGGAGACAAGAACCTAGCGCTGTCTTCTTTCACCTCCGCCCGCTCCATCTCTCTCCCTCTCTCAACTAACATCTGAGAATGGGCAGAAAACTTATGGGCTAGGGGGTCATTTTGGTAAAGTGGCGGCCGGATATAGTGTAGACAGGGGGAGGGGTGTCTAAAATTAGTACCTTTGAGATGGATATGCATATCCTGGGAAATTATATCCTTAGACACTCAAAACAAAACAATCAATGTATATGAGTCACCCGGATATTTATATTCGGGATATTTCTATATCCCACTCTTATATGCTGCAAATAAACAAGACGTAAATGTATTTCAGATGTTTTTACAAATAAAAAAAAATAGCACCGCCTCTAAACCATTAAATCTCAAAATAGACGACTGAGATCCGTTGTACGTAAATACCCTGTTCGCATATGGTCAGTAAATAAATACTACTACTGGTAAGTTTTTCTCTCAGGAAATTCGTAGCAGAATCCGATCCTTTACCTCGTGGGAAAGAAGGATGTGGTGATGGTGGTGGGTCCGGTTCTCTGTTCGCACACATTCGCCATCTTCTCCAATCAACGGCTGTGAATACTCGATGCCAGCATCCATGTGCTGGAACAGTACCGAAGCGATACAACATCCGTGTGCAACTTGGTACTTCTTTTTTTTTTCTAACCGTTAACGGTGTCAGGCTAGTTTGTGCGCACTTCAACTAAATTTCTTTTTAGTTCAGTTAAAGGCAGGTAATCCACGCCGAAACTATAAAATTCATAAGAAATTTCCAATAATCAAACTTTGGTCAATTGTGTAGACAACGTACCTATTAACGAACTGGACTAACCATTGGAGCTCAAGTTAGCTACTAATAACTCCGATCCAAAATAAATCATGTAATTTTTTTTCATATGATTTGGTTCCTGCACTCAAGTTAGCTACTAATAAATATAGTACTCTTGGTTGCTGCACATTGTTTATATTGGGGTATTTTGTTTGTAACCCTCAAACTTTTATATATTGCTTGAAGAGTAGAAGTTGAAGAAATACTCGGGAAGAACAATTAACCAATGATAAATAGTCCGGGGATTTCTGAGTTTCACCTGAGCGAAATTAGTACTGCCTTCGTTCTAAATTGTTTGCCTGGTCCGTAAAACAAGGACTTGAAAATAATACAAAAAATTTAAGAAAATTTTTAATACAGTATTTTTTAACAATTTACTAGATATCAACGAGTACTTTTAATTTATGAAAGAAATTTGATTTTTTTCGTTAAAAAGACTTACTATTATTTTTAAGTCATCGTTTTACGAATCGGACAAATATTTTGAGATGGAAGAAGTAAACAATATTTAGATTTATACCACTACTTGAAGAAGAAGAAGATCGATTTGACTGGAATAGGGCATTTAAAAAAATAAATAAAAAAAAAAAACCTCATTGAATATGGTGAGATTGCCAATCTTACAAGAGATTACTAATTCCTTGAGGAGATTATGTGCTTCTTTCCTCGTTAAAAAATGCAAAACTGTTCATTCTGTAAACTGTTCATTCTTTCCTCATTGAATAGGACATGAGGCTTTTGTTTGTTGGTTTATTCGATTGGAATTTTTTTTTTTTTTTTGCAAAATTACTAATCAAAATTTTTTAATTCAACTTGTTTTAACATTCTGTTTTCAATTGGTAATGTCACTAGAAAACTTAATAGTTCTAAATTATTCTAATTAAACTAAAACATACTCCTACTAAATAAAAGTACCAAACTTAAATTAATTGGTGAATTATAAAGCCAAAGCCATACACCTTGGTAGGAATGGCAACGAGTCGGGTTTGGATTGGGGGTGCTCATTCCAAACTCGATCCTCAAACTCCACGCTCACCTCTATACCCGTACCCATATCCAATTGAGAATACTTAAAAGTCACTAAATTCATATCCATTTGATAACGGGTGGAATGGATAATATCCAATACCCAATTACACTTCGAAAAAGAGGTAAATCACTATTTTTTTTTCCAAAAAATATTAAGAGATGAAATTGTCATTAGGTAAATACATATCTAAAATATATGACAATATTATGCCCAAAATTTTATGATATTAATAGTATCGTACTAATGCATTAACACTGGCTAAACAAAAGTGCACAACAAAAAACATCATAATGCAATTTGCATAAAAAAAAATGTAAGTGAATGTAACAAAGATATATATGTAACTAAGTAGCTAGTACAAAATTGTAAAAAAGATTATTTGTCACTGACTAAGGTAGAAAAAAATACTTCCTCCGTCCTAATTTTATGGTCCCTCGTTCTATCCTAACCGGATAAAAAAACGATTATATCTTTCAATCGGTAACACATTTTATATGCAATATGGATCTTGTTTGATAGATCTTGATTTAATCTAAAAAACAAAGTGTTCAAAATCACCTAAAGCATTGTAGATTATAATCTATAACACTTTGAAAAGTGGCACGAACTTCCAAAATGAACTATAAAATTGGGACAGAGGGAGTATATAATTGTTCAAGAGAGATGTATATATAACGAGAAAGAGGTATGATTATTAACATACCCACTCCCATTCGATAAAAAAAATGAGTAATATCCACCTCCAAATAATCAAATCGAATTAAGTATTTATGGATATGGGTATAATTGCCATCTGCACTTTTGTATTTCACCATTGGGTCTCCTTCCATGATAGGAGTGTATATAAACAATCATATAAAGATTATTGCTTCAAAATCCCATATACCTTTATAATAGTATCCGATTCGTACCCCCACATTTGTCCCTTGAACTTCTCCTCACGTGAAATGTCTCAAAGCGATGTCAACATTTCTCGAGACAGGCGTGTCAGAATAATTGTGAAAATGTGCGCTTGCAAATACGCAAAACTACAGGACTAATTTACAACTTCAGGAGTAAGAAAATTTGGCCTTCATCACTTTTGTTCTTTCACCTCATCTCACAATCTCTGTAGGAGTACCCGGCCGTATATGTAGCTCTCTCTCTCTCTCTCTACATCCGACACAGACAAGCGGAGACGACGCACTGAAGCAGACGATGACTACTCCGTACTGAGCCGCTTAATCCGGCGAATATCCCGCGAGCGCATTCCTCCCTCTGACGTCACATTCCGGCGGCATTAACGTATTCACGCCACAATCTTCGCCCTCCGCGCTCACAGGGTCCTACTCTCTCTCTCTCTAAAACCTCGCATTCTCTCTCTACAATTCTCCCGTGAAGTGTGTCAGTGATTTGCATCTTTTAGCGTTCAACCGCTTTAGTTTACAGTATTATCTTTGCAGTACTTTTTTTCATCTTTCTGTTTCGCCTTTTTTGCGCTCTTTCTCTGATCTCGCTTTTCGAAGGTAGAATCGAATCTGATTCTCCTCTGTGGATTTTCTTTTCTGCTGCTGTAGTCTCAGTCTTTTGATTCTTGTTCTTTTTTTGTCTTAATCTACATGATTTACTCGGAATTAGCTAGCTTAATCATGTCTTTGGTTTATTTAGTAGTTTAGTACTTGACTGTTCTTTAGTAGTCGTTGATTTGGCTTGAATAACATCAATTCGGCTTTTACTTTAGGTTTTGGGCTTCAATCTGCTAGATTAGGGATTTTTGCGACCTGATTTTGATCCACATTGATGTCAATTTAGTTGTATTTTCTGTTCTTCTTTACTCAGGCATTTAGAGTTTATTTATTTATTTATTATTATTTAATTTAGGCGCGTTGTGAGTTGTGACCACTTGATGTGAACTTTCATATGAATTTGCTGGATTTTGACCGTACAGAGCAGTCTTTTGTTTTTAAGTCTGCTACCTTGTTATCTTTGTAGCATAAATCTTGGCTTTTTTGCAGAAGGCCATTGGTTGGCCTGTTTTACAAAGCTCTCTCTCTCTCTCTCTCTCTCTCTCTCTCCCCCCGTTGATTTAGAGGGTTTTGTTTTTGTTTCATCTATGTATATAAAGTGCTGGATTTGACGTCGAAGCCTGAAGCTTTTAGTTTGTTGTTCTGTAATCAGTGATTCCTATGAGGAGGAATCTTGAGTTAATCTTATTGTTCCTGTCTCTTGCTTGAGGGTAACTGCGGAGCACTTAAGCTAAGAACTTACAGTTCACAGATCAGCAATTTTTTCCAGTATTTTTTCATTGGAATGTTCTATGAAGTACTGGTTGATTCAGTTAGTGTTATTGAGTTTCCATATGAGGAGAGAACAGGGGTTAATATTTGAAAAATTGTCATCACAGGGGCTGAAATGAGTAGGATTCACAATAACAAGACTCGCAATCTTGAGAAACCTTTTCCAGGATGCTTGGGAAGAATGGTGAACCTCTTTGATCTGAATACAGGTGCAGCAGCAAACAGGCTGCTCTTGGACAAACCACATCGCGATGGTAATTTCCTTTATTTGTCTTCTTCCAGCTCGAGCAATTTCATCCTTCTCGTCTTACTAAGTCGGGTATAAGTAACATGTTAGTTACTATCATTTACCAAACAAATTATCTCCAGATTGAGGGTGCACTAGGGAACTGTAAAACATTCAAGCACCAGAAATAATTTTGCTTCCGCTGTTTTCCCCCTGCTTTGAGGTTGATTGATAGCAATCTGGGTTTCACTGCACACAGGAAGGACCATTCTTCGGCTGTTTCAGTTGATCTTTTTGAAGTTTGAGGCTTCTCAGCGAGAAAATAATACAAGATGTCCCTTTTTGTTCTTTTATATTGGTAGATCCTACTTTTCCTTGAAAGTTGGGAAAAAAGAAGAAGAAGAAAGAAGCCCCTGAAATGGTGGGCAATTGACACCCATGTTATGCCAGCCATTGTTCCATCAAACCAACCTCAAAGCCAGGGGACTACTCCTCGCTTTAAAGAGAAATGACGGACATCGGATCCCAGCCGAGAAGTTTTCTAGGCTTGTGAAAAACCCGGTTCATATTTGTTTTGGTGATCTCTGTTCTGCCATTTTGAGCTTAAAATTCCTTTAGAGTTGATATTGACCTGCAATCTAGGCTAGGGAAAAAGTTCAGTTCAACTCTGGTGATTCGGTGTCTGCTTTGTCCATTTTCCAAGTCTCTTGTGACCAATGGTCCAACTTAAACTTCTTCGGGACCATAATCATCACTGCTAAATCATTGGGGATACGGTCATTCCTTTTTCCTCTGAAAATACACTTTAAGTTTTTCATGTATTTACCTAGATATAATTCTTTCTCCATGACTGCTGCATTTGTAACTTATAATTAGCCCGTTCACTGACCTGATAGAAATTAACAGGTTCTCCACTCCCAAGGAGCCAATCAGATGGAGCAAGGATGAGTTCTGTTGTTAATCCAGAAGAGGATAAAGTGGTAATCATTAACTATTTTTAATTGTAATGACGGCCCATAGCCGACCAAATTCCATGCAGAATGTATGGCGCATGCTGACATCTGTATTATGAAAGTATTGAATTGTTTTAATCTGTTGTTAGTATGTGGATGGCATGCAGATAGTGTCCGAGCTAAGAAGTTTTTCAAAGAAAAAATCTAATGGAACACCTATGAAAATGCTCATAGACCAGGAAATGTCAAAAGAAGTGGAGTCCAAGCATAATCCCCCTAGTGTAGTTGCAAAGTTAATGGGGCTTGATGCCATCCCACAGCAACAGCCAAATATAGCTGCCCAAAGAAGTCATTCCACAATTCCTTTGAGTTATTGGCAGCAAGAAGATGGGTTGGATATGCAAATGCAACGCGAGATTCATCAGTGTCCAGAGCAGAATGAGTTTAAAGATGTTCATGAAATATGGCAGCAGTCACAGAAAAGAAGTTGGGTAGGAGAAAAGTCACCACAGAAAGGAATGCACAATGAGTATTCAAATGCAAAAAAGATGGCTCTCATCCGTCAAAAGTTCATTGAAGCAAAACGCCTATCCACAGATGAAAAACTTCGCCAGTCCAAACAATTCCATGATGCATTGGATGTTTTGAGTTCTAACAAGGATCTATTGGTCAAGTTTCTACAAGAACCCAATTCCATGTTCTCCCAACAGATGTGTAATTTGCATCCCGCTCCTCCACCTCCTGAGAATAAGCGCATCACGGTTCTTAGACCTTCTAAAATGCTGGATAACGATAAATTTTCTGGACCAATGAAGAAGAATGAGAAACAGGTAAAGAAAGCATCCATTGTGGGCCAGGTTATCGGATGGGATAGAAGCAAAACTGGATCTTCTCCTCCCAATTTGCGAGTTGATGATAATCCTACTCAGCCAACTCGAATAGTTGTATTGAAACCTAGCCCTAGCAAGTCTCATGACTTGAAAGCTGTTAAGTCTCCGTCTTATTCATCTCCAAGAGTATTATCTGGTGAAGATTTTCGTGGAGAACCAGAAGATGATGAAGCTCGAGAATCAAGAGAAGTTGCAGAGGAGATCGCATGGCAGATGCGTATAAACCTGGGCGTGCATCAGAGGAACGAGACCTTTCTTTCTTCTGTATTTTCTAACGGCTATATTGGTGATGATAGTTCCTTTCATAAATCGGAAATTGATTATGCAATGGGGAACTGCAGTGACTCTGAAGTGATAACTCCAACTTCTAGGCATTCGTGGGATTACATCAACTGGTGTGATAGCCCTTTTTCTTCTTCCTTCAGCCGGGTTTCTTATTCTCCAGAGTCATCAGTGTGTAGAGAAGCGAAGAAGCGACTTTCTGAAAGATGGACCATGATGTCTTCCAGTGGAATTTGTCAAGAACAAAGACATATCCGGAGGAGCTCTAGTACTTTGGGCGAGATGCTTGCCCTTTCTGATACTAAGAAGTGTTTAGTATCCGAGGAAGAGGGCCTTAATAAAGACCAAGAACCAAGTGCATCAACTTCATGCGCGGCTAGCTATTTGAATAAGGATGACATTGTGGATGACTCTCCAAAGAATCTTTTGAGGTCAAAATCTGTTCCCGTCTCTTCTACTGCTTTTGGGGGCAGGCTACATATTGATGTTTCAGATCCTGTGGTTAGTAGAACTGATATTCTCAAGGAGGTGGCAAAAGCAAAGAGTGTGAAGTCATCGTTGAAAGGGAAAGTTTCAAGTTTGTTCTTCCCGAAGAACAAAAAATCTAGTAAAGAAAAATTCAGTGCTTCTCTAACAAAAGATACATCTCAAAAATCTGATGCATCTGTACAGTCTACTGGAAAAGCTATTGTCGGTACTTCCCAATGTGCTAATGATTCTACGACTAAAGAGTGTTCATTGCGTCAATCTCAAGTATCATCAAGCAAAACATTCCTGCCCGATTTTAGCGAGCACGGGATTATCTCCCGTGAGGTAAGTGAATTTTCATTGGATCATGCAAAGTGTTTTATTTTTATTTTTGGCAAGTACAAATTCGTTTTGTTTTTTAATAAAAGGGTATTGGTTACAAGAACAAGAGCCAAGAAGTGGTGCGTATTTAAACTTGTTTTTTTTATGGCTCCTTTGTTACCTATCCATCCTTTAAGTTTTTGCAGTCTTATTGTTAAAAAATACTGTTTTCCGACTAGATGGTAGAAAGATGAGTAAACGAGGAAAGGGTTGGTTTGCATTGAATCGGGCAAAAGAATTTCTCGAAAATGAATTTGTGGTGGACATATGTATAATGGCGAGCAAAGAGTCCTGTTATTTATCCTGTTGTATTTATCAATCAGATAATGGTCAGCAAAATTTCTAGCATGTTCTTGTTCAAGTGATGTCAGTTGTTTCAATCATGGTTGTTTCTTTCCATGTAAATCACGATATCGTTTGCCTCTTTAATTGTGGCTTCTATCAATCTATATCAATATTAGCCTCTGAACAAAAGAAACTCATTGCCCGTATAAATAGAATTTTTTCAACTTATGCAGGCAGGATTGTCTGTTGCAAAACCTATGCTAACTGGAAACCCCAGTGAGAACCAAGACCAGCCAAGTCCAATTTCAGTATTGGAACCACCATTTGAGGATGACAATTTATCGGCTGATTCCTTCATTTTCAAGCTAGACAACCATGGTAAGTCCCGTCAACGTTGTTCTGAAGATTTATCACTCCTAGCAACTTCTTCCTTTACTGTTCCTCATTTAGTTCTTTTTAAAACAGGAGCAAAGTTGGCTGCTCAGTCTATTAAATCCAACCTCATTGGCAAATCCCCTCCCATCGAATCAATTGCTCGGACCTTGTCATGGGATGATTCGTGTACTTTGTATCGACATAAACCGCCATCTGTCTCACGAGGAACGGAGGTAGAAGAAGGGGACTGGACCTTCTTTCTCCAGTCCTTAATATCAGTCGCTGGCCTTGATGGTCAGTTGCAGTCTGACTCTTTTCTTTCAAGATGGTACTCACCAGAAAGCCCGTTGGACCCAGTTTTAAGAGACAAATATGTTGGCTTGAACGGTAAGGAGATAATAATCCACGAGGCTAAGCGAAGGCAAAGGAGAGCAACCCGGAAACTAGTATTCGATTGTGTCAACGCTGCGTTGGTGGACATCACGGGTTGCGGTGGGGTCCTCAACAGGCTATCGGAGGATGGACCGCCGCCCATATTGGCAAATGAGTTGTGGGCCCAGATGAGAAAATTGTTTTCCAGTGAGGTGAGGTGTGTTTCTACGATTGATGACGGTGGGGACAGTGACAGCCTGGTTGTGGAGAGGGTGGTGAGGAAGGAGGTGGTGGGCAACGGTTGGGCCGAGGATATGAGATTGTCAAGGGATAATGTGGGGATGGAAATTGAAGGGAAGTTGCTGGATGAGCTTGTGCGAGAGGCTGTGGTTGAGTTGACAGGTAAGGTGTAATGGAGCATTTATTTTGTCTATTGTTTGTGTATCAATATGTTTGCAACAATGATGGCCCCTTTCCATCACGGTTATTGTTTGTGTTTCAATTTTTGCAAATATGGAGAGAGTGTTTTATATCTAAAGCTTTTATTGTTTCTTTTTTTTTTTTAATCATAATTCATGGAGAGCTTTCCGAAAGCTAAAAGTGTTAAATACGGATTTCGAGACATACCATGCTTCTCACATACATCAACAATCTTTAGCCTGTTTTGAGAAACTCGGCCTAAGCACCGAACACTAATCGAGAGCTATGGGTTGGTGCCTGGTGGAGCCTCAATATCCGGGGACAGGATCGAGCCCTTTGTCTACCACTTTTTAGTAGAACGTCTTCTTTTGATCTGAAGTCAGAAAATAGATTTGTTAATTAATACTTTTACGTACTATTTAAATTATCCAATGGTTGCTTTTCGGATAGGACACGCCAAATCCGGTGCTGTCACGACAATATGACCATTATAATGGCGGGAATATTTTTCTTTTGGCCTAGTTGCTGCATAGTTTGACAATTGACTTTGACCTATTGCCTTTCTAAAACTAGATATTCATGTGAAGTTCAGATGCGTAGTCGTGAATCACATGAATGTTTAATGATTAAAGGGGTGGTTTGTGTAAATTGAAAAAACTAGTTTTTTGGTTTTTTTTTTATTTTTTATTTTGTCCTTATTCAATTTTTTTTGATTATTTTTCGTATTTATTCACAAAACTTTAAGTTTTGCTAGTAATTTTATACTTTTTAGATTCTTCTCGTCGAGACAAGTCAAGAAACCTCAAAAAATGGGCCAAAAACCAACAAATGCAAAAAAAATTTAAATAAGGATAATCAAAAAATTAGTTTTTTCAATTCACCCAAACCAACAAGCCTAAGTGAATTCCGTATATTTGGTTGTAGTTTTCACATGAATGTGTAATGATTGAGGCACCACGTGATGCGGTGACAGTGCCCCAGAAACATCAACCGATACTGGAGTGTTTTACTTGATTTTGCTGTAGTGAAAGAGTTATATTTATTATTGGGGCATGGTTTCTGAAACAGTGTGTTTGGTCCATCAAAAGAAAACGTGAAAAATGCACATGAAAGTGCATCCGGCGGATGAGATTTACCCGGTATACTGTTCAAATAGAGTACCGAATGGATCTCAACCTTCGGATGCACTTTCATGTTTTTTTTTTTCTCATGGACTGTACCATGTCTCGATGTTTAATGATCGATCACAGTTTGAGGAATGTTACATTTCAATGTGGTTTCGCATTGTCTCGAGTCATATTACCATAGCATTAGAAAAGACAATTTCAATGGCTCTTTTTTTTTTTTTTTAACTGCAATTTGAATGGTCCTTGTCTCCTTGAGGTGGTATATTTGCCATTTGCTTTTGTTCAGGGCCTTTAGGCCAGAACTGAAACCGAATATGGTCTGCCTTGTAACATAACCCAGTTATTGGGCAAGGCCATACGTAAAGGTGTTTGGGCTATAGAATCTGTGGCCCATTTCCTTTGGTCTAATTATTCAATACTCCCAGAGTATGACCACGTGGTGCTCCGGGACAATCTAACACCACTTTTTCTCCTTGGGTCTACGATTAAATACATAGGCCCTAAATGTGAGGAGCTAGAATGATCTGGAGCACTAATTGGTTGTGCTCCGGAACTATTGAATATTTACTCCTTTTCTTTAGAGAGTGTGTGTGTGTGTGTGGACCAATTGGAAATCGTGAGATGTTGGATGTTGAAATCCTCGCTCATTTTCAAAGGCATTCTTGGAATCTAACAACATTGTTTTGTCTTGTTAAGGAGAAAAATGAACGGGTATTGTCGAAACATGTTTTGGACGGTCTAGATTTGCTGTGGAAAATTTGTGTCTTGAATTTACAAAAAATACTCCACTACCCTTAAATTTGGGCCATCCAAAACATATTTAGATGGCTTAGATGCGCCAACTGATCACGTGGAGGTACCTGTTCGGCATATAAGTTTTTCTCATTGTTAAGGCGTCAAGAGTTGGTCTTTGAAATTAAGGCATTTTCCTCCTCAAGTTATCGCCTTCCAATATACAAAAAAATGGAAAACATCTTGCTTTATAGGAGTATACAGTATATTATTATTCGATTAACCCACAAAGCAAAGCACGTACGGTATCAAATATACTGCACATTTTTGTACAAACACTTGCACAAGTGTTGAGGATAGTCACACAAGTCACAAGGACATTGGTGTGCATTACATTGTGTGTAGCCCTCCCCTACACAGCTACACCTCTGTAAATTTTGTTTGTTTAATGTGCAAAAAATCTAAGCGCAAAAATCAAGTCTGTACGATGACTTGTGGGTCCTACTTCGGAATTTCACACAAATGATTTCAATCGTTTATTAAATTTAAAAGAAAATTTCGAGTAACCCTCTTTAATAGTATCAGCTCCATCAGAGACTCTATCGGGTTTGATCTGTGGTAGTCCCCCACTTGTAATGTGCATAATTAAGAGTTTTGGCAATTTTTTTTGAATAATGATACCCTGACGGCGCTTTTAGTAAACACCAGATAAATCTTTATATTTATTGCTTCATTAATTGTTCCAAAGAAAATCCGTGAAAATTACATCAGATTTTGAGTGATTTTATTAGAAGGATTATATACTATATTTGTGCAAGTAATTACAAACGGGTAATAAACGAACATAGTTTTTTTTTTTGGGTTCAATTCCATCATATGGTCATTTTCAAGGAACTTCAAATATGGTGTTTATAATCTTCAAAATCTATGTTGATTTTTAATACTATCTTTTATATTTTAACCTAGAAGTTTGATGTTGTATACCAATTTTATATTTGTTGCCCATAGCCGTAATCAATTCACATAATTCATGGCATCTCTTTAAAAAAAAAAAAAACGAGTTGGGATTGGTATTTTATACTAGAGTTAGGGCTTTTTAGCCAAACTTTTTCGTGACTTTTTGGTACATTATGTTTGGTTGTTTTCTTTGAATTTCTACTTAGATTTGAGTCAAAATTTTAAGTCAGTCTTTTTTTGATTGAGCCAACTTTAAATAAAATTAAACAATGTCGATGTTGAACCAAATTGACATATCTAGATTTTTACTTGAACACGCTACTTTTCTCAACTCGAGTGGGACGTTTTTACAAATCCGAAATAATGCCAAAAATTAAGAAGTTTAAAAAGACATCTAAATCATAGAAAGTTTAAAAATGCATCAAACTAAACATAAATTCTCAATCACATCAAAGCCAATCTTAAGAAGAGAAATAACAAACGACGCCACTCAGGGCAAAAACTTTTGGGAAAGATTGACGCAATAACATTTGTTTTGGGAGCGTTGATAAACTGAGATAATCCCTTGGTGGTCCAAGGGCATCCATAGTGAGGTTTTAAGATGGCTCTTAAGTGAGGCTTTTAAAATTTAGCTAGTTATTTGATCAATTATGGTCTTCAATAGACTCCCAATACAAGCTTCTAAGGGTGACTCCTAAACTATTAGCTAAATTTAAGTGGCTCCTAATCCATTAACTAAATTTAAGTAGCTTTGTAGCTATCTCAAAGTGGGACCCAAGCCCTATTAATCTTTTCGTAATATGAAATTTTCAAAAGATAAATGATTTTATTTGAAAATAGAGAATGGTCTTGCTAACCCATTAAATGCACATATGTTCTCTAAATTTTGCAAGATCTAGGAGTAAAAAATGGACCCTTGACGTATTTGTACACATTAAAAGTCAATTTAATAGCTATTTTTAGGGAGTTCGTTATGGATGCCCTAATCACCACTTGTTTATTGGACAAGTGGACCCTACAAATGTTGTGAGACCCACAATGCCCGCATCCTTACTTGAAAAATAAAACAAAGTACCAATTGTAGAAATTTATATGGCTACTTGGAGAGCCCAGATCTTCTATGCCGAAAAGCTCTTGTGCATGCCAAGGGGTTTTTTGGCTGTTGGATCACCCAGAAATATTAAAATATAAAAACAAAAATCACAATTCAACGGCCCAAAACCTCTCGGCACAGAGGCACGGGGGTTTTGGGCACAAGGGATATGGGACGCTAGTTGTATGAGTAGTTCTCACATTTTGGTTAGACACCATTTTTAGTTGTCACAGACGTTGATCTTTGCAAATAGTCTACTCTAGCATATGGGCCAAGCTCCCCTCAAGATTACTTTACAGGGCCTACAATAGTGATTTGAACTGTTCACCTTGTAAATTTTGAAGAGCCCAAGGTGTCCAAAAAAATCAATTCGATCGGATGTTCACCTCATAAATTCTGACGAGCCTAAGGTATTCACAATAAATCAATTCGATCGGCTATAGATAGATACAGTAACAATTCACGTCTTGTGCTGCAAATTAGACCATCATTTTTAAGTTTTTATTTTTACTGTCTATTTTTTTATATTTATAAAAAAGACACGATTAGTTTTGTCTATATGTTGTTCAAGTTATTTTTTGCATGGTTCCTTTCACCGAGATTCACGAGGTAATTGCTCGGATAACTATCACGGTCTTGTGGAGCCCACAAAATGGGTCGTGGAAGGCATGCATGGTGGAGATGAGGTCTTGAGGGGAGCTGACCACTAGCGTTAACCCTAATCTCGTGCTATATATAATCACCGTTTGCCTATAGCCGTAGAAGAGAGTGGAGACTGGAGAGAGTGAGAGAGGCGTAAAGAAAGGTCCGGAGGAAAGCTTTTGTAAGTGTTGGGTGCGCAGCAATCGATCTTCAGGGTGCTTCAAGCCCTTGATGAAGAGGCTAACCTCTATCCAATGGTAATCATAATCTACTTGATCATTATCATATCCATTCGACTTGAATTTGCTTCTTCTATTAACAAAATAATTTATGAACTTTTTAGTTATTGAAGTGAAATTCGCAACGGATCTCACTGAAATTGAATAAAAGTACAGTCACTAGGTGAGACTGCACAAAATTGGTCTCATTCATGCCCTTTGTCTTCGTCATATCGATCGATGCTCGATAAGGAATAAGAAGTGTATAATTTTGTATGTGTGTGTGGGTGCATTGTATCTTTAGACCACACAATCTACTTGTCGTTTGCAGGTTGAACCACACCATAGGATTCTGATTTGAATAGTTGCCTTCAGATTTTCAAATGACCCTAGTTTTAGATGATTGTGGACGGGAACCAGATTGGTGATCGTGTTTTTACATGGCTGCTTGGTTTTCTTTTTTCCCGTTAATAGTACACATGTGCTGGAGGGTGCTGGTGGAGGAAAAAATGGTAGGAAGAAGATCACCAAGTGGGTTTCCTCTAATTCTTAGGCCAAGGGCATTTTTGTATTCGCTTTTGGAGGGAAATGATCTTTCGCATTAGTGTTTGCTGATTGCACGCTTCTAGTACATGGACTATTGATGGAAAATGAGACCGTACCTATCCCAAGGGTGGTAAAATCCAACATTTTAAAGCGTTCATATCCCCTCCAACCATCTCTCTCAATGAATGCTGCTTTTTTTATTCTTCATTTACATCTTTTGACTGTTTGTTTATTACCTTTACTTCTTAAAAAAAAAAACACACACACACACACACTTTACCATTACCACGTGAGAAAGAACTTTTCTACTCAAATGAGAGACTAAATTAGAGAAAAGTTTGTCGATACCCTTATCGCTCTCGTCATGCAACAAATTTGTTAAGTGCCCCTTGACTTGCTCCATAACTGCCGCATATCTATGTGGGTCCAATGTACAGGTATGAGTTATACTCATGTTGGTGATAAAGGGGGTGCTAGGGCATATGTCTCAAAAGCATTTGTTTTTTCCTCTTCATACTTTTAGGGATACCACAAATTGAGGTTTCTCATTACTTGGTGATAGTCATTAGTACTATTACATCCAATATCTACTTCTTCGTTGCACACACAAAGCTTTTTTTGGATCCGCCCATGAATGTTTACTTGTTCTTCTTATCATTTGGCTAATATGTTCTATTGTTTATGTATTTATACGTTTATTTGGTTGAGTGCAGTTCTGGTATGGTTACAACAATATTGTAGAGATGTATGAGGTAGAAGCAAGGTTGTTGTTCATGACATATCATTTGGACATAATGACTATTCCGTCAAGTAAGTTTTACTTTATTTAGCATCCATTTCCATGTCCTTAGGCTTTTCCAATTTTATATTATACTTGGGTTTGCAATATTTTGTATGGTCACTTCTGCAAATGCTAATTGACCTTTTATGTTCTACGTCAAATAATATTTTTTTAAATAATTTTTTAAATATTCTTAGTTTCAATATATTAAACAGTGGTTTTTATGTATTTTTCAGATATTTTAATTTTAATATAGTAAATAATCAATATTTTATGTATTAAAAATACATTGTTTATTTTGTTTGGATAATAAAAGCCCATAAAAAGTTGTGGAATCAACTTATATTTGCCCAAATGTGCATGTCCATTAATAGCCCAAAGAGGAAAAAATAGGCCCATTAAAAGATATGTAGCCCAATTTAACAAGCACACAACGTGTACTCAGACTCAGCAGATAAAAACCTTTGAAAAATAGTCCCATTACTACTAGATCCACCGAAAAAGTAAATAGGAGTACTACTGCACTACTTTACAGTTTACGGCACTTTGCCAACAAAGTAAAAAAAAGAATTCACCCATAAGTCACTTCAAATTTCTAAAGGCAACCATTGTTGGATCTCATCTCCATCCAACAGCTTAGAAAAAAGAAATCAAATAGTCATCATCGTCTTCCTCGCTGCGCTCTGAGTCAGTGACTACAAGTTGATCTCTGATTTGCTTCTTCACGCCTCTCTTCGTCGTCAAGGTATGTCGAATCTCCTCCTCCTCCTCGTCCTCTTTCTTCTTGTGTAAGATCAGATCTGCAGAAACTAGAAGTATCCGATTTAAAATAGCCGCACCCGACACATATCCCGCACCCATACCCATGTCGTACCCATGTTCACGGATACTTCGCCAAAAATGGCGGATCCGTGCAACATAGCTTAAGAAAAATGTAGCCTAAATATAGCTGCTATCCTTCTCAATGAGTAAATTTCCTAAGAAAATAATGGGCATCTTAAAAAATTTATTGTGCATCCTTCCCTAGAACTTCTGTTTCTTTTAGAAGTGAGTTTTGTTTCCTTAAACAGTTTAGGTAACATAATTCCACACACCTTCCTCGTTTTGATTGATTCCTTGCTCGATAAGATTGTTTGGATCATCTACTTATATATTGTTGGTTTTAAGCTCATAAATCGTAATTTTATTGCAGTTTTCTATGATCATATCTTTGGCTGCCTCTACTATCTTTTCTGAAAGTTTGCTGCAATTCATGCTTAATTTAATTACCTTTGTCTTCTTCCTTTCTATTTTACTTACATTTAGAGAAAGTGGTTAACTACTAGCTTTCCACGATAACATTAATATTTAGTGTATAACTTTATATATGTATCTCTTTTTTCTTGTACTAGTGTTTCTTTTTATGAATGAAATTATTCTCTTTGGATTCATATCACTTCTTGATTATATAGGTGGCTGCGTTTGGGGCACATGCAAAGCAATTGTTTTTGCCAGAACCATAACAACTTTCGCACAACACATATTCAAGGGTTCTTAGAAGTGGATGCTTGTGGTTTTGAAATGGCAGTGTCTATCCAGTGAAGCAGATTGAAAGGGCTAGAGACGGTTTCCATCCAATTAAAATCCTTTCTTTTCTGCAAAAATTGGCAATGATGCCTCAAAATGATATGCAAAGAATCATTGGATGGATGAAGAATGTAGCTCATTTGCTTGCTTATTGGAGGGCTGTGTTTGAGGAATTCGATGAGACTTATGCTCAGGCATTTGGGGTACAGCCAAGGCGCCCTGGAGGTTCACTGTTGGTCTCAAATGACTCGCAAAAAGTACCACCACAAGGTATTGTTAATTTGGCACTTCATTTTTTGTTTATGTTGAACATTTCAGACTCTAAAATCAATTTGACCAGGCGCATAGTGTAAGTTGCATTTATGTTCAACAGATTTACGAAACTGGATTTGTTTTTAATAATAGCAAAGCTACTCGACTTTAAGTTTCATGCTTGATTTGTGAAATTAAGATCTTGAACATTTCCAGAAGTGAACACTTACTGTGCAAATCATCATGCTATTCTCCCCCTCTTTTTTGATAAGAACTCAGTGATTGTATTATGTTGAGCAAATGACTGATAGTTGTACTCTTGGCTTCCCCAAGCTTTGCATTTTCCTTGTAAAAGACGTAGAATCTTGACATGAGTTCTTTTTATACCCTTTAAATATCCTGAAAATTGAAGTACTCGAAAGAGGTACATTAATTAGCCAATCTAGAGGCTGCAATCTCTAAGACTTAATACATGTGATGAGTTATACTCATGTTGGTGCTAACCACAAAAGCATTGTATTTTTTTCCCTTCATACTTCCAGCGATACTGGAAATTAAGATTTCTCATTACTTGGTGATAGTCATGAGTAGTGTTATATCGAATTTCTAGTTCTTTGTTGCACGCACAAAACTTTTTTTTTAGCCACCAGTGAGTGTTTATTTGTTTTTCTTATCATTTGGCTAATATGTTTTATTGTTTATGTATTTATGAGTTTATTTGGTTGAGTGCAGCACTGGCATGGTTACAACAATATTGTATAGAAGCATGAGGTAGAAGCAAGGTTGTTGTTCATGACATATCATTTGGAGATAATGAGTACTGACTCTGTCCCATCAAGTGAGTTTTGCATGCTTTGCCATGTCCTTAGGGTTTTCCAACTTCATACTATACTAGGGTTTGTAATACTTTATATATTTGTTGATATCTTAAAACAATGATCAACCTTTTTTGTTCCAAATCTTACATAATTGTGATTTATATTAATGTACTTGTGATTATCATTTTAGCTAGAGCCAATTCTCTATTGCTTAGTGGTAACTAATTCCAAACGTGACAAGTAGACTTATGTTTGTATTTTGCAGTTTACCTTAGAAAAATTATTTAAGAAATATTATGAAGTCAGTCGGAGATTGTTAAAGTTAAAATGGAATAGTGTTGATTAAAAAAGGCTTGTTTTTTCCTAAAATGGTAAATCCAGAATATGATCCACATATTCTAATTATACCTTCCATTCATTGGAATGAACTAGTCAAGAATTGTATTAAATATCTCATCTACTGGGCAATACGTACAAGGTTTACAAACCATACTACTTCACATATCAGTTATGTGGGAGTCAAGCCTATGTAACATAGGTGTGGAAACAACATATTTGAAATGTAACAACTTGCGGCCCATTTTTAAGAGTCATACGGTGGAAGCATGATAGACGGGCGCCATCACTGAAAATTTGACAGCGAATGGATTCGTATGAAAGTTGCACCCCGCAAGGCTAAACAAGTAAATAGGACTGCAACCATCAAGAAGAGGATGTAATACCATCAAGGTGGAATAGAAGCTCACCTAATGTGTCCCCCCATCCATATTTGTCATGTTGCAACAAAAAAGCATGGATCTGAGTGCGGGCTTGTCTAGTTGATCTTTGCCTGGAGTCTAGAATCTAGACTGGTAGGGTGATTGGTGATCCCTTGATTCGACTTCAATATATGGGGTTTTGCCTGCGTATCCCACATGTGTCCTATACATATCAGAATGGGACATGGTCAAATGCATATCCCGCATTGGTGATCCCTTGTTGTATATTGGAATTGACAGGATGCTTGGAGTTGCAGACGGTTAGTTGTTTTGTAAGCAATGTGAATGCTTGAACTGAGTGAGACCCCATGTCTATTCACACCATGCGGGCCTCCTCAATCGTACACTTGACTACAATTTTTTTTTTATGATCAATTTATGTTTTCACTTGTCTCCGTATCGATTGATGGTTGAAGAAAGGTGCATGACATCCTTCGTATTTTTTGTTTCACCTAACTTTTTGCAAATCCCAGAATGATTGTATGAATGACAATCTTTGTATTATTGTTTAATTTATTTCTTTAGAACAAAATCTATAGAGATTACCTGTTGAATGAATTTATTAAAAGGAAGGGAAAAATTCATAAAATCCCCCAAACTTTGCCCTGAGTATCAAAAAACTTTCCAAACTTACAATATTTTTAATCGTACTCCCAAACTTCACTTCCGTTATTCAAACATACTCCCACCATCTGGATTTGTTACTAGACTAACAGGAAACGTTGAGTTGTAAGTTCATAGACCTCAAAAACTGTTTTAAGTGGCCCAAAACGTGTTTAGGGTCTTTTTTTTCTTTTTTTTCCCTTCTTCCTCCTCCAATTCACAAAACACACACACACACACACACACACACACACACACAGAGAGAGAGTGGGAGTATTCCCTTGAATGTGAAAAACCATCGGGCTACACTTTGGTTCACCCCCGAAATCTAGACTGGGCTCCTACCACCTTTGTTTTTTGCCATAGTAAATATAGGAGTAGTACTACAAATTTTATAGCCCAAGGGGAGCCATTTGCAATGGCTTAATTGTGATATGGTTCTGACGTTCTGTTCCATATCAGAGTTGCAGTAGCAATGTAATTCCATCGAACTTACATAAACTCAATTGGGTTGTGAGCCAATCCTCACACCTCTCCAAACCCAACATCCACAATCAAAGATACCGTATTACAGTTATAACACAGCACCCAACGGAAGTTATAGGTCGTTTGCATGATTACTCAGACCAAAAAGAAAAACCCATATTAGCATTGCAGATCAACCTGGACCGCCACTATCGCCGCGTAAAGACAGACATCGGGTACCAAAATTTTAGTCTCGATCGAGTTTCGATGTCGGAATGGAAGACCTTGATGGGTTTTACAAGAAATTTGTGGAATCGAGGATCAATGGATTTTAATCTGTGTGTGTGTGTGTGTGTGTGTGTGTGTGTGTGTGTCTGTGTGTGTTTACCTATGGATTCGAGGAGGAAGAAGGGGAAAAAAAGGGGGGAAAATGCCCAAAACGTTGTTTTTGGGCCACTTAACGGTTTTTGGGGTCCGTTAACTTCCAACTCAACATTTTCCGTTAGTTTGGTAATAGATCCAGACGGTGGGAGTATGTTTGAATAACAGAAGTGAAGTTCGGAAGTACAATTAAAAAAATTGTAAGTTTGAGAGGTTTTTTGATATTCAGGGCAAAGTTTGGGAGGTTTTATGAATTTTTCCCTAAAAGGAATGTGCACCGTACTTCACCCATTAATTCTATTGCATAATTCATGGCATCTCTCTTTGCCCTTTTTTTTGGGACTTAAATAGAGGTTCTATATCATAGACTTATGTAGGTCCCCTTTCTAGTGGGTTTGAATACTTGTGTTCTAAATTTGAAATATAAAAAAAATCCAACAATGGGTGCGGGATTCAGGCCTGAAGGAGAAGCAATGGGTACGGGTTGTCCATGAGAAAGCCCAGAGGAAAGAGACGAATATTTTGGGGGCCCCGACGAAGCCAAAAGGCGTTTCTTTCGCTCTTGATATGCTTGATGGTATTGGTCTCTCTGGATTTGTCGACACAAGGGGAGGGACACTATCACCAAGGACGCCGAGCCAGTGAGTCTCGGTCGCACCCCAGCCAAGGGGGTGCGGGCACCCTAGTTGTGGGGGTGCAGGCGCTTTTGTTGGTAAGCGCATACATGGGCGCTTCTGTTGGTGAGCGCATACACTTCGGGTTTGAGGTGTGCGAGTGGAAGCATTCTTTTTGAGGGGATGCAGTACTGGGATTTTTTGACCGGGCTGCGGAGTCTGGTTTTGCAAGGATACTCTTTCGGGATTTGTGTACTATGTTTGGTGGTGCATAGATACTCGACTGGTTAGTGACACAGGCGCTTGCCAGAGTTAGTTGCTTGGAGGAGGCGACATGGGGGTGTTGCAGATGACTTTGCCCACTCGGTGTGGAGAGGGTGATTGTTGGGATTCCACCCCGTGTGGGCCATTGGGCTTAGGCCCGGTTGGGAAGGGCCAGGGTTTTATTTGTTGTAACTCTATATAACTTGTTGTTGCTTTGTTTTATGTGTGTGACAAAAGTGAGAAAAAAGGCAGAGAGTTTGAGAGAGATACATGAGAGACCTGGGTGAGGATTCAACTATTGTGAGACAGAGTGTGAGTGTGTAACACAATATTCACGGATTATTCTCCGGATCATAGTGAAATCCCCCTCCCCATGGATGTAGGTTTGATTTGGCCGAACCACGTAAATTGGTGTGTTTGCTTTCTCTTGATTTTACTTCTTTTGTTGCGTGTGGTGCGTTGTTGGAATCCTAGCAACCATCTATTTGATGAAATATTTCTATAAATCATGCACGAAATCAACATTCCAATAACACTAATATACCATGAACAATCATGATAAATCAATTTCTCCAAATTTATTGAGAGAGGAAGAGAGAAGAAAAGAGAAAAACTAGTGCTAGAAACCAACACATTTGACTAAATTAGGACAAACCGACAAAAAATAATACCCAAAACAATGAGAGTTGAGAAAGATTGAGACCCAATCACTAGGGTAAGGAGTGACAACATCCATGTGCCTTCCTACAAGAAGAAGAAAAATCAATATCTTGAACCCTAAGTTTGAAGAAGATCAAGATCTTGAATGCCAGTCGTACCCCCTATGGTTCTCGATTAAATGCGGTGGGCTCCCCATCATTTTCTTTGGACAAGGTCTTGCCTAGTTGAGTTCTAGGGAGACTATAAGGTTGCCTCTCTTAGATGTTTAAGTGATGTGGTTGATAATGAGTAGATCGCAACCAATGGTGGTGCTACTCCTTTTACTAGTGTGTGTGTGTGTGTGTGTGTGTGAGAGAGAGAGAGAGAGAGAGAGAGAGAGAGAGAGAGAGAGAGTTTAAAGGAAATTGTATTTTTTTTACAAATAAGGGTATTGTTGGGTTTTTTCAAATTTCAGGATGAGAACATAATTCAAACCAATTAGGATAGAGACTTAATTAGACTCTCCAAAAAGGATGATTATTTAATTTTATCCTTTTAAAAAAATCAAGTTGAGATTAGTATTTCCTGTTGGAGTTAAAAAGATGGATCTGGGAGTCCTAGAAATCAGGCCCTAAAAATACCCAAAAATAACGTTGCTTTGGGGTCCAAAATGCACAACAACAGAAAACCACTCGAAAACTACGTCATTTTGAGCCCTTTTAGGGTCCACAATGCTCTCCTTCGAAAAGAAGGGCTTTTGAAGTGTTAAAATTAAAATGACATAGTTTCGCTCAATTTTTTTTGTTGCATGAGGGCTTTTGCAGTGTTAAAATTAAAATGACATAGTTTTGCTCAAATTTTTTGTTGTGTGAAACCCTTCTCTTCAAAGGAGAACACTGTTGACCAAAAAAGGGGCTAAAAACAACGTAGTTTTGAGTATTTTTTTGTTGTGCCCCCAAAACGACATCGTTTTGGGGTGATTTTCAAGGTGATTTTCAGAACCTGATTTCTAGGATCCTTGGATAAGATTAACATAATTCAACATACATTTTAGCTTTAGTTTGGTTGGTTGTTCATTCAACCCAACTTCAAATAATGTTGGATTTTCAATAATTGGGACATCCAAATTGAGTCCAAAACTGGGTCTTGTAGACATATCTATTAAGGGGTAATGATTATATTACCTTACACTGTTGGATTTTCAAAGGGTCCAAAATTTTGAGATTAATACATTCCTTGGTTATATTGACATATCTATTAAGGAATAATAATCATTATATTACCTTATAAGGTTGGATTTTCAATAAGGGGTAACGATTATGGTTAACAATAACAATGATTATATTACCTTATAATGTTGGATTTTCAGTTAGTGTTAATGATTATGTTACCTTAGAACGTTAGATTTTCAAAATGGGTAATAAATATGTTACCTTAAAATGTTGATTTTAAAAAAAGGTCCAAAATTTTTAGGGTGAGAAAGTAATACGCTCGCCTAGGTTATCTACAAATTGGTCCAGAATACTCTCCTTTCTCGCACACCATCTGGTCTCAGTCCAACAAAAGTCTCCTCTCTCACCCCGATTTGTCTCATATCACTTTAGTTCTCCAGCCACTTTCGGGAAGGGAAGTGACGGCCGATACTTGGAATTATGGGGCATCGGAGGTCTGACGAATGGAGCAACGATGTGGCTATGGTTCCTTTTTCCAATTTATTGATTTTCAGGAAGGTAAAAAATTTATAATTTTCTACTTTATTTTTTTTTGGTTAATCTGGAATCGTATTTGCCAAAAACTAGGTATTTCAATGTTGGAGAAGTATTAATCTTGTGATTTTTATTTGTTCTGTTGGCTTTGGTAGTTGAGAATGGGGAAGGAAAGCTGATGTTGAAGAAATGGCATGGGCCATTTCTTCAACCAAGTTTGGCCAGATAAATGGCTCGGCCATTTTTTAGCAGGAGGAATGGCTTCCTGTTGGGGGGGCTGAAAATGAATGGGGAACCAAAAAATGGGTATGGGAGGGGATATGGCTATGCGTTAGACATTTAACCAATTGACCTAATCTTCAATGGAGTAGTTGTCTAATCTTGAGATTTTTATTGGACAAATGGACCCTAAAAATGGCGCATTGTAACTGCAAAAATAAAGCAAGAATCCCAAAAATTTATTATGGACCCTACAAATCTGGTTCTAATTATTGAAATGGAAGGGGCTACATATCTCACTAGCTGTGGATAAAATTAGCCTCACTAAAGGTGAGATTGAACGAAAATTGCTCTCATTCATGCCATTGGTCTTTCCATTCTCTTGTCATATCGATCAATGTTTGAGAAGGAATAAGGATTGTATTTGGGAAAAGTTGTTTTACCCATATGATAATAAATCGGGTGTGATTTACCTCCTGGCATTTTATCTTGGATCGCACAATGACACAATCTACATCTGGTTTAGTTTACGGATTAGAACGCATCATTTTGATTCCATTAACTGTATAACAGAGAAGTTTAAAACACCCCTGTGGTAATTTGATTATTGGATTTTTAAATGACCTCGGTCACGACCAAATTGGTGATTGTATTTTTTCTTCTCTGCTTGTTTTTTTTTCGGTCAATGGTAAACTAAGTGGTGGGTTGAGGCGTTCCTTTAGATATTTATTTTATTTTTCTAGAATAAATGAACTCTTGAGGAGTTCAACAGTCCCTAATCCTTGACAACATAGCTTAAGCAGAAGAGGAACACAAGTGTTGTTGGGTCCTGGTGGAGGAAAAAATGGTAGCAAGAAGATCAATTAATTGGGTTTTCTCTAATTCTTAGTGTATATAAATGATCTTTCAGAATAGTATTTTCCTGTTGCGTGCGTCTAGTACATGGACTATGGATGGAAAATGAGACGGTACCTATCCCAAGAGGGTTAAAATCCCATATTTACAACATTCATATCCTCTCCAACAATCTCTCTCAACCAATACCGCATTTTTCGAAGCTTGATTTATATCTTTAATTTTAACGTTTGTTTATGACCTTCACTTCTTAAAAAAAGAAAAGAAAAAAACAACCTTTAACATTACCAAGTGAGAAAAGTTTTACAGTTACCACATGAGAAGAAATTTTCTACTCTAATGAGAGACTGAGTTAGAGAAAAATTTATTGATTCCCTTATCGCCCACTTATCTCATCTAATATCATTTCCTTTGAAATCTATTGATTACTTCTCCCTTGCATAGATTGTTCGTGCAACAAATTTGTTAATTGCCCCTTGACATGCTTCAATAACCCTAACTACTATCTTTGTGGGTCCAATGTACATGTGATGAGTTATACTCATGTTGGTGATAACAGTGTGCTAGGGCATGCCCCCAGAAGCAGATACCACAAAAAGAGGATTCTCATTACATAGTGATGGTCATGAGAACTATTATATCCAATAGCTAATTCTTCGTTGCCCATACATAATCTTTTTTTTTTTTGTAGCCACCCGTGAATGTTACTTGTTCTTCTTATCATTTGGCAAATAGGTTCTATTGTTTATGTATTTATAGGTTTATTTGGTTGAGTGCAGCGTTGGCCTGTTTACAATAGTATTGTATACATGCATGAGGTAGAAGCAAGGTCGTTGTTCATCGCATTTCATTTGGAGGTAATAAATATATCCCCTCAACTGAATTTTACTTGATTTAGCTTGAATTACTTGAGTTTGTAATACCATGTATATTTGCTGATATTGTGAAAATGCTAATTGACCTTTTCTGTTTCCAAAATCTTACGTAATTGTGATTTGTATTAAGATATATGTGCTTATTATTTAAGCTAGAGCCGATTCTCAATGTTAGTAGTAACTAATTCTAAACTTGAAAGGTCTGGATCTTTATGTTCGTATTTTGCAGTTTAACTTAACAAAAATTATTGAAGAAATATTATGAAGTCATCCCGAGGTTGTTTTCAGTTGATGAAAAAGGCATGTTTTTTCTTGTAATGGTAAATCCAAAATGTGGAAGACATGCACTAATTGTACCTTTCATTAATTTATCCAAAATATAGTCAAGAATTGCAATCAATATCAACTCTACTGGGCAATGTGTAGAAGGTTTAGAAATCATACTACTTCACATACACCTTATGCGCAAGTCAAGCGCAACCCTATATACCATAGTTGTGGAAACAATATATTTGAAATGTAACAACTTGCGGCCCAATTTTACTAGTCATATTATGGAAGCATGAGAGATGGGCATCATCAGTGAAAATATGACAGCCAATAGATTCGAACGAAAGCTCAGGTGCACGCTATAGGCCTAAACAAGTAAATAACACTGCAACCATCAAGACGAGGACATAATACCATCAAGGTGGAATAGAAGCTCGCCTAATGTGTCCCCCCATCCATATTTGTCTTGTCGCAAATAAGAAGCATGGATCCGAGCACAGACTTGTTGGATTGATCTCTGCCTGGAGTCTAGATTGCTAGGGTATCGGTTGGTGATCCCTTGATTCGTCTTCAATATATGGGGTTTTGATAACTACAGGGGATGTATTCGGTTTGTTGTCTGGTCAATTGTCCCCCCCCCCCCGGTCCTGTCCATGTTTGAGCAGTTGTGGCACATCTTGCATGTGTTCTATAACTAACAAAATGCAAAGTGGTCAAAGGCGTGTCTATGTCCCAAATGTTTGGGACGCTAGTGCTTGACCATGGTGTGCTGGTGCTTTTTAGCACAAGACTTCTGATACACTTGATTCAAAGAAGTAACTTGATGTTCACGTACCATATAGATCTTTTTCGGTAAATCATTGCTTTTGCACTATTTGCTTTCATGGGAAGGTGGATGAATTTATATGCTTTATGCTTCTCACTTGCAACTACAATTTGCTTCAATATTAGCTTTCATATTTTTATGTACGCTATAGTTTCGTGGTTTGTTTTGTAATATTTGTTTTGTCATTACTTGTGGGTCTTAATATTGAAAGGTTGATTAAATCTAGTGCAACATAAGGATAGTTATATGCATTCAACTTCTATTTAACCTTCCACTAAGATGTTAGGCATTTATTGTTTGTTACATTCCTAGCTCCCATTTCATGAATGATAGTTTGCCTCTTGCTAAGCATTAACCCCAATGATTGGGGACATTTGGATTAATTTGCTTAGGCTCCATTTGTTTCGAAGTTAAATGTTTTCGTGTAACATTTTCCCTTGTTTGGTTGGACAAAAAATGCAAAAACTATTTTTCATGTAAAATATTTTCCACCACATGGGTGAAATTGTTTTCCTTCCTAAACTCCCGTAAGTCATTTTTGGTTGGAGCGTGAAGCCAGCTGATAAGATGAGTCATCAAGTCCATGTTATGCCAACCCACACACTTCTCTCTCTCTCTCTCTCTCTCTCTCTCTCTCTCTCTCTCTCTCTCTCTCTCTCTCTCTCTCTCTCTCTCTAGTATCTTCGTTTCCCAATTGAGTCAATTCTATTTTCATCCTCTCTCTCTCTCTCTCTCTCTCTCTCTCTCTCTCTCAACTTATCTCAATCACAAACAGATTCATATATTTCCATACATTTTTATATATTCACACACAAATATCTCATAATCATATCTATCTATTTCCTCTGTAAGTAGAGAAACGACAAAGAGGACATCTTTCAGAAGCACCAATTCAACACGAACTCGTTCTTGCTTCTTCTTTTTTTTTTTTTGCTTGGCAAAAGAAATTTATTAATATTTTGACTAAGATCACAATTCTTGCTTGTTGTCCTAAACATTATATGGTATACAGATACTTTTGAAGGTTGTAGCCAAACACCAAAAAATAGAAGTTTGACAATTGTTTTACACGTTTAAGATTATTCAATAAAATATTCTTGCTTGTAAAATATTTTTCGTCAAAACAAACGGAGCTGTAATTTACTTCATTCGGCATTTCTATGTTTGCCCACATCATGTTTTGCGCGTTGGCTGTAGAAAAATTGATCAACAAGGTGGAAAGGAAAGTCAATCTTTAAGCGAAACCTATTCTTGGCATATGCACTTCCAAAAGTAAATGGAAATGACAAAACTCTAGTACAATCAACCATTTTTATGTATCATACGTCGTATTCTTAGTACTCCAAGAATTTTAAGTTGTTCCTTTTTTTTTGTCTAACCATTTTGAAGATGGTTAGTGTTGGTTGACAATGCTAGTATGCTTATAATTATGATTCATCATACCTACTAAAATTGGCAAAAAGGATAGCCAAATTGGCTACTAAAATAGCTTGCATTTAATATAGGTGTCCCCATGCATGGCTCGAATTTCCTTTGCCATTTGTTGATAGAGCCATCAAATTAGCAACCCATACCCATTTCACCCATACCTTGTCCTTTTTTCGCTAATTTATTGAATCCCAAAGTTTGTACATCAGTTGAAAATGACCCAATGTGGCATACGTCTCGGACAACACATTGGTAGTCCTGGAGTAGAATACGCTTGTAGACATGTTATTAGATTTTCTATTACGGTAAAATGGGAAAGAGGGATATATTAGTTGTTTAATAGATGGGTGCATCCAATTGTTAAAGAGAATATTGTTTAATAGATCCATCCAATTGTGCATTTGGATTGAATTGGATGGCATCCTGGATATGAAATCTTGGACATCAAAGAAGTGTCGACAGTTGCATCTCATCTTCCATCTCAGCCATAAATGGTCTAAATTTTGAAAAAGACTTGTTCCGGTACAAGTCTATTCTTCCCAGTTGGAGTCTTTCAGCAACTTAGAACCGTTAAAAACACTCTTGGTCAGCCGAGGTTACACAGACTGCTGCAGTACAAACCCAGATTACAGAGAAGCACAACGCAAAAACTAATTTGAAGCTAATCAACCTTACTTGGAGAATTGTTTAGTTTGTGACATGATTATAACATAAGGAATGGTACGTGCAAATGCAATCATATGCATTTTTCAGTTTCCAAGAAGTTACTTTCCTTGAGTATCTAGAAACAAAAATAAAAGGATATCACACATGGCCTTCCTATATCGATGCCAACATGACATCATTCCTAAGCGTAGTTGTTGGCAATTGGATCACAACTTCTAGCTTGTTCCTCTAATCTGGGACTCCTTGTATAAAAGTCCTAATGAAAGTTAGATCACAAAATTTCAACATCGGCATTTGTTGATACTGTCATATTAGATTCTTTGGACTAACACCAACACTTTGAGATCACCATTATTAAGACTGGTCTTATCAAGCAACAAACAGTATGGGAGTCCAAACCTTTTTCAACCTCTCTAGTTACTCTAACAATATGGTCAAGATCCTTGAATGATCGTTGTTTATGTCCTCGTGAGTATTGTGCCATTTATCACTTTGGTTGCTTGTTCTCTTTAACCAAAAAGGGCTAATAACTAATAACAAAATTTAAAGTATATATTTTTCCAACGTTACCAATAAAGCACATGGGTGCACTTGTTAACATATGCACTACTCGAGTATTCACACTAATATATATACTAGTTGCACTCTAAAAAGAAACTAGTTTGTTTCAAAGTTTTCTGGGGCAAAAGCGCAAGGAGAGGCTGTCGACCTCATGAAAGGGGAAGTGTAAGACTCGAGATATTGAGGCTTTATCCTTTGCAGTTTTGCATTTTTTATTTGTAAAAAATAAAATTAAATAAAATTACCATAGATAGAAAGGATGAATGTTTGCGCCATACAAAGGTGTCTTGCTAAAAATAAGAAAATAGTAAATAGAATTAACAATAAGCATTATAAAGTATAAAAACATAGTACATTAATAGATCCAACCTTTAAAAGAACTCTTGGTCGTCTCACAAATAAACAAAAACCCTTCATCTTCGCTCAAACAACTTTTAATGAACCACCTCTTTTCTTACCAAAAAAATCTGACTCTTTTGATGCGTTCACCTTCAATATTTGAGTGAACAAGGCATCAAAAGCGCACGCAATTGTAAGTCTCCAACGGATAGGCAAACCCCTTTGGGGTTCTCCACTCACAAATCAAGGCCTAAAATCGTGTTTGTTGCGCCTCGCCTCAAGGCAAGCACTGGAATACCATTGAAACTTTGGACTTTTTTCTACGTAGAGAGCTAAAGGAACTAGTTTGAATTTGGTGATAACAAACTCAAGCAATAGATCAAGTTGGCTCAAACAAGATGAATTACCATTATGATTATGACAAAAAGTGTAGCATAAAGAGCCATTCTTGTTGGGGAATGTGTCCTTGTCCTTGTGACCACGTGTCACACCTAGCCTATGTCACATGACATTTGCACTTCTGTGAGCGAGTACTGGCTTATTTTTCATCCAACATTTAGTGCAATAGGAGTAAATACATAGCTACATTACCATGTCCTACGTAGGTCTCTACACCTTGGTTATGCCTACCGTATCCTCGTTCATTGTTCATACATGTTGGTTACTACCCTCATGGTTGAGATCTATACTTCATATCGTGCCTTAGTGGTTGATATATAACTTCGCTATAACGTATTTGAAGCATATTTAGGTGGAACTTTAACTCAAGCTTATTTCCTAATATTGTGTTGTGCTCTTTATTATTTTGTATTGAATAATTATGACGAGATGAAGGCTAACATGGTAAGTTGTCAATCATGGCATTCTAGAAGAAATAAAATAAAGTGACAGTACATATGAAAATAAAATCTTGAGTTTGACAAATGAAATAAATCAACTAAGGTAAAGGCCCTAGCTCGTTAGTTGCCACCTCAATTTTAAACACATATGTAGCCTAAGTATAACTGGTATCCTTCTTAATGAGTAAATTTGCTTAGAAAATAATGGGCATCTTAAATAATTTACTGTGCATCCTTCCCTAGAAATTATGTATCTTTAGAAGTGAGCATTGTATCCTTAAGCAGTTTAGGCAACATAATTCCGGACACCTTCCTTTTTGTTTTGATTGGTGCCTTACTCGATAAGATTGTTTGGATATCGATTTATATATTGTTGGTTTTTAGCTCATAACTCATAAATTTATTGCAGTTTTTTATGACATATCTTTGGCTACCTCAACTATCTTTTCATAAAGTTCGGTGCAATTTATGCTTAATTTACCTTTGCCTTCTTCCTTTTTATTTTGCATACATTTAGAGAAAGTGTTTAACTACTAGCTTTCCACAATAACGTTAATACTTAGTGTAGAACTTTATATATGTATCTCTTTTTTCTTGTATTATTGTTTATTTTTACGAGTGAAGTTATTCTCTTTGGATTCATTTTACTTCTTAATTATATAGGTACTGGCGTCTGGGGCACACGCAATGTGTCTGGAAGTGGTGAGTAATGACATCAAATCCATATGCATATGGCACCATTGGAAATGGAAAAAATTTACGAGAAAGCATAATAAGCAATGCAGTTGTGGCACACTTTTGAAAGGTGAATTATTAGGTGTGCATTCATAAATTATCTTACAATCTTATCCACTATCCCACGTAATCATCTGTAGTAAATTTTCCTTTTGAAATTCAAAGATAACAAAAAAAAAACTTAAAGCAAATAAAGAAAGAGGAAAGAAAGGGAACCTCTTAGGAGATAGGTGCAGCACACTCGTCATACTATGCCATTAATTAACACAGAGGAGGAAGTTTTTTGGTCCAAGAACGACAGTGCATTCACCTAAACAGACTATTTGAAGGGAACATGAGCATAGTAGTTAAAGCACAAAGGGTTTTACTTTTGTCACCCCTGTTAGACAGTTCTTGTAGTTGTTAAAGAGCAGTTGAAATGTGTTTCGGTGGGCAATTTGGAAAAATACTTTTGTGACATCGCCTCATTTTTTGTGTTATTTTTGGTTAACACCAAAAATGGTTCTCCCTTTCTATATTAGAATAGATTTTAATTTCTTATGATATTGGTAGCTATTATCAATTTACTTGGCTCTTCCACATGATTTATTTTGAATAATTAATTTCATGGAAGTTGGTGTGTCAAGTGTTATGTTCACCATGATGGGATTATCCAATTCACTAAAAATTATTGCTCTACAAAACAACTCTGTATACTTCCTCTTACTTCAAGAAAAATAAGGATCTAACGCCCTTGCTATGCGGTGTTTGAGAACATGACGTGTAGTATGAACTCTCTCAGGGATTTGTAAAACTCCGTATGATTGTCCAATGCAACATACCATTTTGTTTGGGGGTAGTAATCGTTATAACTATGATATGAGATGCGTTGGAGATAGCCATTTTGACATACAGCTCTCCCTTGTCTGTTGTACTAAAGCTTCAATGCAATGTTTATCACATGTCATCACTTGGTATATCCAACCAATCACAAACTACCATGTAGCGTGAACCCGTTATCTGAATGCAACCAACTCATACAAATCAGCCTACTCACTAAAACATCTTTAGAGTTGGAATTGTTACATAGAGATCATAATTAGTGATTGGTTAATGATGCCCTGTGTCCATGATGACGTGCTAGCATCATTGATTCATGATCACTTATCACCATGGTAATGAACTTTTTTTGCTTCCTCGAAATTTTGTTGTTACAACAGTGATATCACCTCATCAATTTATACATGATATCACCATCTAATAAAATAATAACACATCGTCTTGTGAACACTACTCTTCGAATGTTTCTACCAAGTCCAACCACATTTGCATAATGGGGTTCATCTTGTATAAGGGAAGTTCTGATGCAGGATTGGGCCCACTAGTTCACTCTGTTTGAGTCTTGGTTAGATGTATTTTGAGTTTATCTTTTTATCTTTTGGGTTGTTTTATGTTTTATGTTTGGTCCTATAGACTTTAGTTGAGCTCCTAGTCTTTTTTTAAATAGTCACGTGACTGTCATGTGACTTCTAATTATTTTGGAAGGCTAGGATTTAAGGGTTATTTTGTAACCGAGGGCTGGGATGCAAGGCTACAATAACCCTAGTATGAGTTCCCTGTTGGCAGTTTTTGTTGGTCTTTTCCAGTAAATATAACATGGTGGCTCTTCTTGGGTATCTTTGCCCTGAAATCAATCCATCCTTGTTCCGTCTTCGAATCTTATTGTTAGATTTCTCTTATCTCTTTGTTCTTGCTGCTGGAAATTCTCTAAGAAGGAAGAATATTGTTAGGACTTGGAATATCATCAGATCTGGGCATCTTGCTGTGCCAAGTTTACTATTGGAAGGTGATGCCATGTGTTAATGATGTCATGGATTCACCATCGTGAGGAAGTTTTCTCTCTTTACTCTCTTTGTCTCTCTTCCCCCCTATAATTTAACTTTCACCCCCATTTTACTCTAGCAAAACCTCTTTTTTTTCAGAGAGAAAGAATGCACTCTCTCTATATGTATATATATAAATATATAGACATATTTATATATAGATAGTTATCTTACCCCTACGGCTCTCACTTTCCATCCAGTTATCATGGAGGGTTGCTTATTTATCAGTTGAAAAGGCAAATCAAGTTTGGTTTGTCTTTATTCTGTTATACGACAACAATAACATAACCCATTTAGTCCCCAATAATTGGGGGTATGGGCGGGGGATGAATAGGAGACAGACCTAACCTTTGGCAATAAATACACAAAGTGTCTTTATTCTGTTATATCAGGCAAAATGCAGATTTACTGATATTAGGGGTGAGCATTTACAAAGTCATGCTATTGTGCATTCGTTGATATTCCTACCAACCCACACACTGTTTAGCTTTTTTACAATCAGATTTATTTCTTCATCTTTTTTTTCTTTGTATATCTTGGTTTGCTTTTGATATTCGAGGTCTTCATTTTGGAAGTTCATTTGTGAGCCCTTTTTATACTTTAGAGTTGGTACTTTGTATTAATCTGTGCTTGTAATTCTACTTTATAATTAAAGGTTGTGTTAGCAAGTGTAATGGCTATTGTTTCACCTTAGTTGAACAAATCTTACGTTTTGGATTTGATTTTCTTGGTATTTCCTTCAAATGGATGGAAATGATTGTTTTCATTAGTGCATGTCCTAGATGGTGCTTTTGAAATGGCTTGTGCTCATAGAGAAGTTTTAAAAGTAGGGTCCTGTTAAATAACAATGGTTATATTTAAAATTTCGTTTTCCTTTTCTGGCTAGTCCTTAACCATTTTTTTATTTTCTTATTTTGTGATCATCCCTTCATGATGTGGGGAAACTTCATCTTAGCAAGTAGGAGTTTATGCCTCTTACAAGGATTTTGATCCAACCTCTATTAGTCTGTTTTCATTTTGTGATCCTACGGAGTATGATTACTTAGAATTTATTCTTTAAGTAACTTCATTAAGGACGCCTTAGAGAATCATGGGTAAGGTTTCACTCAAACTAAGATAACAATCAAGCATAATTGCTTGCTTTTGTCATGGTAATCAAGCTTTATAACAGCGTTCTTTGTTGGGCCTCAAGTTATTCAAATAAGTGTTTAACATTAATTAGTTACTAAGTTCTATGTCTAGCTTAGTTACAATGTTATTGTGTCATAAGATTTGTTGTTTCATTTTCTTCTTCAATGTCCTTTGGTTCTATGAAGTTTATGTACACATGGTGGGGACCTTGTTTCTTTTCCTTATTGAAACTGATAATGGTAATATTTTCTACTAAATTGTGCACCTGAAATATTTGCCCTTTTTCTTTTGCTATGCATCTTGATGACAGCTGCGAGGGCATTGGTGATGCTAAACTTCACTCCTCTAAATGGAAAGCCCATTAGGATTATGTATTCTCATTGCGGTCCTAGTGTACGCAAGAGCGGAGCAGGAAACATATTTATTAAGGTACTGGTATATAATTAAAGGTTGTTTCTTCTTATGCTGAATGAAAGAAGCATGGTAATGTGCACATAAATCAAAATGATTCTTAAGTCTGCCCTCTCTGATGCCTTTTGGCTTTGATTTGAGGCGTGATTCCAATAAACTTCGGCGGTATAGGGGGACCATTTGTTTTGATGATATTACGTGGCGGCCACTTTTATGCATTTATTCTTAAAAGGTTAGGTTTGTTTTTAATCCATCCGTTTTTCAATGGTATTACGAGGAAGCAGCCACTTTGTTGCATTTATTGCTTGAAGGTTACGTTTGTTTCAAATCCAAATCCATTTTGATGGTATTACGAGAAGCGTACCCACTTTGTGCATTTATTGCCTTAGGTTAGGTTTGTCTCCTATCTATCCCCTGCCCAATGCCCATACCCCCAATTATTGGGGACTAAATGAGTTATGTTATTGTTGTGGTGTGTTCTTCTGAACCAGTTGTAAGTTTTTGCAAGTTCCATATTTATATCTGTCTTTCATTTCTTAGGATTATCTTCATTTTTGTATTTATTGCTATTTTAATTCTCTTTTTTAGTTATGAGACAAAGAACAACTTGTACATGATAGATTTCTATAGCTTAGTAGCCGATTTGTTATCTACTCTTTAAAGAGAGGTGCTTCAACATTGGTAGGTTCGTGTCTTCTCATCAGAAATAAAAATAAATAAATAGAAAAACCCAAGTGGAACAAAGATTTCTGAGTCATTAAAAGCCTTGGAGAATTCAAACCCATGCCTGGTCAATTTGGGCAGTCTACACTTCCTCTTTTTAAAAGCCTATACTTCTGTTGTTTGTGTAGTAGTTGCATAGTGTTCTCCAATAACTAATGCTATCCTTCCTCTGTCCATAAACAAGACTGGTAGATGACAAAATAGTCGCATACTGTTGACTGCAACACCATACTGAGAATTTATCTCCTCGATGCAGACTGCAAATCCTGGAATGACTGTTCATATGGGTCCTCGAGCTATCTACATTCTCTCTGCTGCTGGCTCTATTACTACCGCAGATATTCGTCCACCTAGTTATTTGGGCAGTGGTGTTTTAAGATGCGAGGCATGATCTAGTTCTCTCTCTCTCTCTCTCTCTCTCTCTCTCGTCCAACTGGTTATTTGGGTAGTGGTGTTTTAAGATGCGAGGCATGATCTAGTTCTCTCTCTCTCTCTCTCTCTCGCCCAACTGGTTATTTGGGCAGTGGTGTTTTAAGATGCAAGGCATGATCTAGTTCTCTCTCTCTCTGTGCATATCATAATCTTTGAACCGACTTTTATGTGATGAACTTCTGTTACATGCTTATAATTGAGAGACTTCCCATTATAATCTTCAAAATAACCCTAACAGGGATCTCATCATCCATACTATTTTTCAAGGCAAGATTTCCTCGTGTAAGTTGTTGATCTTTGGGGGGCATATTGACAATCTTTGGATCCACCCTGACCAATATGCATCACAATTCAAGTCAGGGGATTATGCAGCCCATCGTATATATTGTTGGTGACCTTATAGTCTTCAAAATAACCCTAACAGGGATCTCGTCATCCATGCTATTTTTCAAGGCAAGATTTCCTCGTGTAAGCTGTTGATCTTTGGGGGGGCTTATCGACAATCTTTGGATTTCCACCTTGACCAATATGCGTCACTATTTAAGTCAGGGGATTATATAGCCCATCGTATATGTTGTATGCGACCTTATAGTCTTCAAAATAACCCTAACAGGGATCTAATCATCCATGCTATTTTTCAAGGCAAGATTCAGACCTGATAGATATGGGTTCCAAGGAGCTTATAAAGTCATGCAAACAAATTGGACCAAGTAAGAAAGGAATCCCTATCTATTCTCAGCCTTTTGCAACCAGCTTGATGGTAA
The DNA here is from genome assembly GCA_022606695.1 of Vaccinium macrocarpon. Lineage (NCBI taxonomy): Eukaryota > Viridiplantae > Streptophyta > Magnoliopsida > Ericales > Ericaceae > Vaccinium > Vaccinium macrocarpon. Next base: position 37,038,629 of record CM040178.1, on the reverse strand, counting down.
ACCACTTCAGCTAGCAAACACTATGTAGCAATTAGCACTTTAGTCAATCCAGAACTACATCGTATTACAATTTCTCTTGCAACTTGTTAGAAATCCTGAACAAACAATGGTAATTTGCTGATGTTGATTTATTTATTCAATTCTGCAACTAGCATCCTCAATCAAAGTGCCAATATGCATGGAAGTACCATTTGGTTACTGCTTTTGTAAAGAAAAAATAGGTCGAAAAGAAGACAGTTTCAAAAGATGTTTGTTAATTTATTTGTGCTAGCAAGTCGAACAAAATGAACAATGAAAAAGCAAATGTGAATACTCAAATGTTGCCACATCATTTTTTGAGTATTCATTCAATAGGTTTCTATAGTTAGAGCATCACTAGTGGTATAATCAAATGTAGATACTCAAAAGTTCCCACATCACCTTTTGAGTATGCATTTAATGGATTTTTAAAGTTAACAATGTGAACCTTTACAATGGTTCATTTTTATCAATAATAAAAAAGAAGGAACCGACTTCTAGATTTATCCATTTTTGACATTCCAACAGAAATTGAAAACAAAAGAAATTGAGAATTTAGGGCTTTTTCTTCTTCAAGGAATGATATATTAAGGAATTGAAAACAAAAGAAAGAGGAAACACAAATTCAACCTATATTAAACAGAAATTGAACACCAAATGGAGATTGGGTCCTATTTGGCAAAAACAATGCAATTTACCAGATACTAAGTAGTTATGCATGCAGCCAACAACGGAAAAACTTCTCATACCTTTTTTGAAATCGTCGACCATACACTGAATGTCGTCATCGACATGATCAGAACCAGAGGCATGCCATTGCCGTCGAACAAGGAAGAGAGGAGGAGAGAAACTCTGTTTGTGCAAAGAGAGGAGAGAGAGAGAGAGAGAGAAACGTTGTTTTATGGAAAGAGAGAAGGCACGTTAAGCAAGTGAACCCACTCTTTCCCCTGGCCAATTAAAAAGGAGCGTGAAGGACAATCGGAGTAACGTGAGTTAAATTAACTTTTGTATGTGGGGTCCACTAAATTTGATTATTGGAAAAATATTGGTAGTTTTGAGTATCAAAATGCCAAAATTTGAGTATTTATAAAAAATGTTGCTAACTTTGGTTATTCCATTGTGACCTTTTTTTGTGCTAACTTTACCAATATTTTCTTTTTGAGTATACTATTAGAGATGCTCTTAGCAATGTGAAGCTCTACAATACAATAGTTTACTTTTGTCTTGCTAACTTTGAGTATTTGTAAAAAATGTTGCTAACTTTGAGTATTTATCCAAATGCCATTGTGAGCCCTTTTTGAGTGTCTAAATACCAAAATTTTGAGTATTTTTCTTTTTGAGTATGTCATTGGGGATGCTTTTATTGCATATTCAAAACTACCAACATTTTTCCCTCTTTTGATTATGGACAAAAATAAACCATTGTAGTGTTTCACATTTCTAACTATAAAAATCCTTTAAATGAATACTCAAGAGGTGATGGTTGTGTTGGTTTGGTTTAGTTTTGGGTTTTGATTTTTGTAATGATTAGAGGGAGAAATAGGGGTAATAATTAAAAAATAGGTATTAATGATTAGAGAGAGATAGAGAGAAAAATAAGAATAATATTTAAAAATAGGGATAATAATTGAATAATGATTTAGAGAACCGGTTCTTAAGAACCCAAACCAAACAAGGCCGATGTGACAACATTTGAGTATTCACATTTGAATATGTCATTGGCGATTCTCTTAAATTTGAGTATTTATAAATTTAGCAATGTGAAACACTACAATGGTTCATTTTTATCCATATTCAAAAGAAGAGAACATGTCGGTAGTTTTGAGTATGCAAGTTTGATTATTGGGAAAATGTGGGTAGTTTTGAGTATCCAAATGCCAAAAATTGAGTATTTATAAAAAAAATATTGCTAACTTTGAGTATTTATCCAAATGATATTGTGAGCCTTTTTTGAGTTTTTTTTTGAACTGGAGCCTTTTTTGAGTATTCAAATGCCAAAATTTGAGTATTTTTCTTTTTGAGTATGTCATTGGAGATGCTCTGAGAGGCCTAGGCTTTGGGCATCCAAAAATAGGGATGACAACAGATAGGGTATGGATAAGAAGATTCTATTGTATCCCCCATCTCTAATTGGAAATTTCTTCCTCATCCCCACCTCTATACCCAGAAGGCAGGGGTGGATCTACACTAGAATTTTGGGGTGGGCCCCCCCTCCCCCCCATTGCAACGAATATAATTATAAATATAAAAAAAATGAAGGATTGCATACATATTGGGCATTGGCGCAGTGGCAGGAGCTGCTTGTTCCATGCATTCCGCCTGGGTTCAATTCTTTTTAGGTGCAAAGTCTTGTATTTTTTTTACTGCCATCTATGACTCTCTCTCTCTCTCTCTCTCTCTCTCTCTCTCTCTCTCTCTCTCTCTCTCTCTCGGTTTGTAAATTTTTTTACTAAATAGAGAGAAACGTGATATATTTGAATATTAAACTTTTTGTCAAAGTTTAACATTTTTACTGCATATTTCTTTACGGACTATGGTGCTAATGTAGAGAGGTGCGAATAGGTGTTACCCGGACTTTTTATTTATCGCTATACAAAAAAAAATCTAATACATTGTACAAAAAATGAAAAAAAAAATGCAATTTAGAGCATTGTCGGTTGGGATCAAGAAAAAATTACTATCGTAATGTCTTGTATTTGAATACCAAAAGAAAGTTGGAAGAAGCCTTGACTTATTTTTCACAAAAAAAGCACATAACAAAACCTAATTATATGTAATTATATGACTTTCTAGTAAATTTTTTCTTCATTTTTTTTTATAAAACATGTAACTAGTTTCTTATTGAATGGTGCCACCCCCGTGGCCAAATCCGGGCTTTGTCCCTAATTTACAGTGTCTCAAATTATCAATGTTTACATAGCCGTCAAGTTTGTAGTTGCTAAGCTAATTTGGCAACTGTTATAACTAATCTTTTTATGGATCGAGGACGAAGGTTAGTCCTCTCTCCACAATGCCCACTAATGAGGGGGCAATTCCGGTCTCGTTGTAGACATCAAAGCTATCAATGCATGTGGCTAATGCCCCCAACCGAAATCCGGCTCGGCCTTTGCCGGAAAAGGGATAGTGGATCCACCCATGGGTACACCCAACTTGCATCCCACATGCATGCCAATGTGATGTGGCAGATAAGGAGAAGCCCATCATATATTTCAGGTGGGCCACACATTGGGTTTCTCCTTGTCTGTCACATCACCTTGGTATGCATGTGGAGTGCAAGTTAGGTGTACACATATCATTTTTGCCATGGGAATCAAGTATATTTGGGTAAATCCATATCCAAACTAGTTGAACAAAAAAGAATGCCCTCAACTAAGAATTTCAGGGGAGACCGGGCACTTATCAAAATTAGGAAAGTTAAGCACTACAAGAATCCAGGTTGGCAGAAGAGATGCTTGAAACGGACCCCAGTCCTAGGCTTTGTAATTAGCTGAGAGGGGTTGAAGGCAATGATTCCCTCAAAAGATCTAAACAAAATACTAATTTATGAGTCCTACAATAACAAAAACAATCGTTTAAAACAAAATAGAAAAGAAAGTTACAAAAAAATATAGTCTGCCAAAATTATATTAAAATTTTAATGACTACCTTCATGAAACTTTTTTTTATAGTTTTAATCTTGAACAATATACACAAATTATACATGCATGCATACTTATATATACACATACATATACATATACATGTATATATTATATGCACACATATATACATACATTCATGAAAAAAATAAAATTTGGAACGAGGCGGGTATGGGTATTCAGAGGTGGGTATCACAAAATTATACCCGCCCCATGTTTGACCAGGGAATCTTTAAGTTCTCCATACCCACTCATATTGGATGAAAAATCGAGTAATATAAGCCTCTAAATAGGTGGGGCAAGGTGGGTATCCATCGGGCTTTGGCAAAATTCCCATGCCCCTATCCAAAAAAAAAACATAGGGGCAGCCATAACTTTTACTATTAGGCTTGGTTTTTTTTTTTTCCCAATAAGAAAAACAAAAAAAGGCCCAATTTTGGAGTAGGACTCATTGAGATATATCCAATTTTTGGGGAAAATTCAAAAAAACCTGACCTTTGGACCGAGTATTATAGAGACACCTGACCTTCAATAAACGTTATCTAAACCCCTAACCTTTGCATTCCATTATCAATTAACACCCTCGTCCCATTTTTCGTCCAAATACTAACGGAAAAGCTGATGTGACATTTAGTTGGATACTTTGAGACACCTGGGCTAATATTTGGCAATGATATGGACGTTCTAGCAAATTTTGGCGCATAAACCAATCACAAACCACGTGTCAGTGGGCCCCCCACTAATCTGACTTTTAAAAAAAACCCCTCTTTCTCTCTCCTCCCCTCATCTCTCTCCCCCAAACTGAATCCCCTCCTCTCTCCTCCGCCTATTCCAGCCACCACCTCTATAACCACCGCCGCCGCCGCTTTCATGTCCACCACCACCACTTCCATGCCCACCACCACCAAAAAGCAATGGGTCAAATTTAGTTTTTTAGTTTTTTAAATCATTTTTTTGTTTTATTGATCAGATATTGATTAATGCGACTAATGACCACCTCACTGAAGGGTTTCGATCCTTGAGGTAAATTTAGAATGGAAGTAACAAAAATTTCAGAGCAAGACCGTTCAATTTAATGAAAAAACCGAAAGTATATATAAGCAATCCGCCTCTACCCAATCTCCAAACTTGTTATTAGATTCGGTTGACAACACTGAGGTCCGACTCCAATGTTGTCCAAGCGGTGGCGGCGGTGGTTATGGAGGTGGTGACTGGAATAGGCGGAGGAGAGAAGAGGGGATTCAGTTTGGGGCAGAGAGATGAGGGGAGGAGAGAAAGAAGTTTTTTTAAGTCAAATTAGTAGGGGGGGCCCACTGACACATGTGGTTTGTGATTGAATTTCGCACCAAAATTTGCTAGAACATCCATGTCATTACCAAATATTAAATTTCAAGTGTCTCGTAGATCCAACTAAATGCCACATCGCCTTTCCGCAAGATTCGGACGAAAAAACGGGACGGCGTGTTAATTGATAACAGAATGCAAAGGTCAGAGGTTTAGTTGACGTTTATTGAAGGTCAGGTGTCTCTATAATACTCGGTCCAAAGGTCAGGGGTTTTTTTTTTGTATTTTTCCCTAAATTTTTTGCAAGGACATTTAAAAAATATTTTAAAATTATTGAACGTATCGGATTATCTGAAAAAGTTAGCGCCCAAAACAAATGAGTATGAAAATGGGGCACGCCAAAAAAACAAATGAGTATGAAAAGGGGGCAGACCAAAAAAAGAAAGAAAAAAAAGGGTCACTTAGCCAAAAATCCAAAACATTTGACATTTTTTAAGGGAAGGACAGAGAACTTTTGCAATCAAACATAAAAACAAACAATATTTGACATTTTTAAAAGGAAGGACAAAAAACTTTTGCAATCAAACATAAAGACAAAAAAAATAGTGAACTATTACTAATTTTTAAAAAATCTAAATTTGAACATAAAATTCAAAAAAAATCTCCACCTCACCTCCAGCCGACCACCACCCCACCTTTGGTGACCACTTCCAGCGACCAAAAAAATTAGTGAAATGTCACTAATTTTTAAAAAAATTAATTTCAAACATAAAAATCAAAAAAATATCAACCCACCTCCGACCAACCACCACCCCACCTTTGGCCGACTACTTCCGCCGATCAGAAAAATTAGTGATATGTCACTAATTTTAAAAAATTCTAATTTCAAATATAAAATTCAAAAAAATCACCACCCCGCCTCCGGTCGACAACCAGCGTACCCCCGGCCGCTTTTGGCAACCAAAAAATTAGTGAGATGTTGCTAATTTTTAAAAATTCTTATTTCAAACATAAACTTCAAAAAAAATCACCACCCCACCTCCGGCTGACCACCAACCCACCCCACCCAACCGGACCACCACCCCACCTCTGGCTGACCACTTCCGGCGATGAAAAAAATTAGCGAAATGTTACTAATTTTTAAACACTCAAATTTCATAAATAAAATTTAAAAAAATCATTACTCCAACTCCGGCTGACCACCACCCCACCTCAGGTCGACCACTTCCGGTGACCAAAAAAATTAGTGAAATGTTACTAATTTTTTAAAACTTGAATTTAGAACATAACTTTGCAAGAGACTGTCTTTGCATGTTCAATGTGGGGGAGGAGAAAGAGAAAGGATGAATTTGTAGAGAGAGACAGAGAGAGTGGGTGTGTTTTTTCAACAAATTGTACAGTTCAATCTCATATGCAGATTACAGAATGCCCACAGTTGAGATGAATGTAGTGACTTGGTACACCACGTACCCCAAATCCATCCAAATGCATGATTCTTGGATGCGTCAATTGGTTGGTTTGTAGCAATTGGAATGTGATAATCTGGAACGAAACTAAGAGAATGAAAGCACATGCTCCATCATGCCTGTTGTCAAAACAGAGGGCCTATTGCAAAAGCCAGTGGAGCAATTGGTTTGCTCGTGAATAATGTACCTTTGCTTAGGACTAAGCAGCTCCCTATCTTCTAAAGCGGCTGCTCTGCAGTCCTCGAAAGTGTCCATTCATATATTTTCTACTACCCAACTTATTCAGACATCCAAAAATATCCCCCAAAATGAAACAGAACTGATTTATGAAAGAATAAACGCAATCCAAAGAAACTGGATGGTTTAGAAATTATTTGGCTGTAACCAAATTGAGATCCTTTGCAGCTGGTAAACTTGCTCAATAGTACATGAAAACTCAACAATGTTACGACAACCATCAATTGTCCTCCCCGTACAAGGTCAAAGGAAGAAACAAGAAATATCCTTCCTTTTGAAGTTGAACAAAAAAAATAAAAAATCCTTGAACATGGGTATGAAACAAGATATGCTTTGAAGTATACGAATAGAGATCATTCAGTCACGGAATTCATCCATGAATCCTTTATGGAAGTCTGTCAGACGGGAGACTATGGCTGGAATCTTATCCTCTTGAGGCAGTATTGTGCACCTAAAATGCCATGTTCCAGGAACCTTGCAAGAAAGAAACACCAAATCACAAACAACAGTAATTAGTCATTAGGACAGAGATGAATGTCAATCAAAACACACCAGACACCAAGCTTTTTTTTAGCACCAAGCTTGTTCTCCGGAATTCATGGAAATATTAACCATTAAGCATGCCGCCCTAAGCTAGAAGAACTAGGAGGAATTCAGTACTCCAAAATGCTATTTCTTGCAAAAAGGATGGGGAAAAGACTATTTCCAATAATTATATCAATCTGCTGACATTCGATGAGAATGTAATTGAGAATAATATTTCAATATTTCTTCTTAGAAAGTACTGATCCGAACCCTTCAAGTTTAAACTTTACACATATGCCAACAATCGAATAGTTTTTTCAAGAAATATGAGACATCTAATAGTACGTAACATAACTTCCATCTAATGGGAACATCAGAATTGACCGCTAGCAGCAATGTGGAGTCATATGATAAAACACTCACCTGTCCAAAGCCAGATCCTGGAACAAAAACAATTCCAGTGGTGTTAAGTAGGCGGCGGCAATAGAACGCATCTGGAGCTGTTTTTGCTGCTTCTGCTGCCTTTATTGCTTTCTGGGGCAGGTGAATACTGGGAAAGAGATACATTGCACCTTCTGCTTTGTTGCACGTTATTCCCTCTAAACTATTGAAGGCATCTTCTAAGGTCTGTTGTACCCAAAAAAATTGCCATATATAATTTGCATCTAAAGAAGGTATATATAATCACATTATTCACTAAAAGACAAAAAAGAGGGTGTGGAAATCACTTGCCTATTTCGATATTCATTAATTAATGTGCTCACACATTCTTTTCATATTATTTAGTTATGTCTTATTTTAAACCAATGAGATTGTTGATTTCAACCTACCTTTGCACGCCTAGCTAAAGATGAAAGTATACCATCTTTCTCTGCAGAATATGACTCGTATGACTCATCTCCAACCTGCACACCATCCATATAACTTCATTTATACAACAGAATGGCAAACATGTCAAGGGGTAGGAATACAAGTACGGTCTATACTAAAAAATACCCATGCATCAGTGAAACTTTATAGCAGCTTCATTAACCACTAGGCTACTAAACTCAGTTAAAAATAAGCAACTAAGCAACTACCAGAAAAGGTGATTGGAGGAGCTCAAGCTTAGCTGCACTCAAGAACATATTAGGGGGACTGGCTTTAAATCAGAAGTCTTACCCATCAGTTTCTGATATTCACATTCGAACTACACAAATTCCATGAGTTTAGGACCATCCATGTATAGCGCTCTATACAATCACTAAACTAAAGAGGGGATACTTAACCTTGGGAGGACTCATTACAAGGCTAGCAAGAATTTGACCAGAGATATTTGAACAAAGATTCACAGATGCTACTTTGTAGATTTGCTCCCTTATCTCAGGACTAAAACCAGTGACTTCCATGTAACCTCCTCTTTTGCCACACTCCCCGTAATACCGTGAAGCCAGCAAGAAAAATCGCCCATCAACTCTAAACTCTATATGTTCCATCAGTTCCATACCAATTGATTAATGAATCAAACATACCCTTAGAGACTGATTGAAAAGATACTAGTGAGATGTCCTTATTGCCATACCCCATAGTCCGGGAAATTTTCTTAAATGAGTGAAACTCCTTGTCAGGAGCATAAATATTGTCCTGGTACACCTGTAAAAATTCAAAAGAAACAGTTAAGAGGCAATATAGTAGCTATACCAAAGCCATGGAATTTGAGGTGAGTTCTGAGATTTGCCGATAAACGGTCAAGTCAGACTCTCCAAATAAACTACTCAAATCTCCAAATAAATTGAAGAATGACTCACTTCATCTGCCAGAAGAACAAGACCTTCTTCCTTGCAAAATTCTACAATTTCACGCTGGTTGTCCTCAGCAAGAACCTGTAGGCATAGATGCCATATTATGAAACACTCATAACAAGGTGTTACCTTAGAATTACCAATCCAAGCAGTCCTGGGGAATGACATTGAAGTTCTAAAGGCTTTTTTTTTTTTTAATTTCATCATCTGCAGCCCAACTATTGCTTACCTGACCAGTTGGGTTGCCTGGATTTATCACAACCAAGGACCTAACAGTGATGCCCTTGGATTTGGCAGCTTCCAACTGCTTCTTAAGCTCTGGAATCTCCAAGCCCCACCCTGTTGCTTCATTGAGATAGTAAGGAACCTGCAAAAGCCAGTTTAGAATTCAGAGTCAAATAATCTCATAGGAGATTAAAACCCACAAGAAGACTCTTCAATTTATCCTAGATCAGCATGGTCAGGCCAAGTTGTCGATCTTTATTTCGGTACAAAAATCTGGATTTGAGTACAACTGACCAATCTGTAGACTTTTAGTTGGTAAATTTGCTTTTACACTGCATAAACATACAAGAGTGCCACCATGGAGGGCAATCGAAGCAGAGTACAGGGGGTACTAAGGAATAGGACATAGAATTCCATCTTCCTCCAATCTAGTCAGTAACTGCATCATCATATGGACCTGAAACGAGAGAGATTGCAGATTTGTTACCCATGCTTGAGATTTAACTTCTGTTAGTTTCTGAACTTCTTTTTCGTGTGCAGTCAGAAAGGAGCGTATCAAAGTTTACCGCTGGACTTGCACCGTCAGTCAAGAAAATATCATTAGGATCAGCTGGAAAACCATCTCGGGCTTTAATGCCAGCAGCAATTGTGTCACGTAATCCCTTAATTCCCTGCCAAATTGTACAGAAGCACATTACATACCACACATTACATGACTATTGTTCTAAACCTTTCCACTTTCCAACCAGATGACAGTTACCTGGCTATGATTATATGCACCAGTTGCTCTTCCAGGAATTTGATCAAGGATCTGCCAAGCTCGCTCAATGGCATCCGCACTAAAAATGCAGCAAATGAATGAGGCATAATCAATAATCAACTATCATAACACCAAGTTCATAATGTAGCAGAAACAATATCTACAAGGCAGAGATAATATAAATAGGAGTACTCTTTGTTCTTGAAATACTCAACATTTCCTCCTTTTCTTCCTTGGGCATCTTCCATTCATTTTTCAAAAACAATTTTGTGACTTGAACTCCATGCCTTGGGTATAAAAGCCGCCAATGTATACTTGGCTCAATAGAGTGCATGTTTTATGTAAAATTTGGTTACAAGTAATTATATCAACACTTCTAATTGGCATCTGCTTCAAATTCTAACCTTGGATATTTATCACATAAGCTGCAAGGGTATAATGACACTCACCCAGTGCCTTTTGTGCAAGAAATACAAACTTGACAGCACGGTAAGTATAGTACTTATCAAACTACCCTAACTTAAACACATAAAAAGGGACTTCCACCAACAGAAGGTAAGAGAAACAGAGATAGATATGGTAATATTCAAACATGCACAACATAGTTTATTGACATTTCCCCACCTGGTCAATCACCACTCCCTCGACGCACAAACACACAAACTGGCTAACTTGTAGGATTCCATAAGAAATAGGGGTCGGTGCTCGGTCATAAGATGCTGGGGTGACAGGTGACCATGTGACCCTGCGTAGGATCAAAGGGACGTGGGGATTGACAGCTACAATTATTAGTGAGAGTAGCTTATCATTCGAGGCAGCTCCACTCTGATTAGTCTTAGACACAAGAGAGGCCTTTACCAAAAGATTGACCAATATGTGATACCTTGATAAGGGTCCCATACCTACACATCCAAGTTCATGTATATCTAAGTTCATTCACATGTCTCAATATCTTGTACACATTTAGTTATGTTCATTAACATACATTCAATTAGGTTTATTCGACTTAGACTTCTAGGACTTCGGAAGGCCATTGTTTAGCCTATAAATATGGATGTTGTCTCTCTTTCCATTGTGATTGGGATTTGGGCTGCGATCCTTCCCTGTAGAAACTGCCTAACCCTTGCGAGAGTGAAGCACCCTCTCTCTTCATCTGCTTCTTTGTGCACATACCCATATTACTGTTCTTATTTCCCCAGCACAATTCCTATTATAGGCGGCAATACTCGAGCATTCCAAAACCGTCCCACATCAAGTTGTGCAGGGCTCCGACACCCCTTTGTGTCCGCTCCTAAATGGTTCTGGTTGAACAGCCAAACAGGGAGGTTATCTCAGTCAGATAGTGGGTGATGCATGTTTATGGATTTAAATGAAATTTAAGCTTCAACAAGGCACAATGTTCCAAAATAAAACAAAACAACAGAGAAATCACATAACCAAGTGTGAAACAAAATACCTAAATAATCCTTGTGTCTCACTTTTGTCCAAAATGGCTGGATGGTCACACAGTGCAAGTACCTAACGATAGCAATGGTTTAGTATTGGTAGAGCTGAAAATAGGCACAATTATTTATACAATAAACTTATAGCTAACAAACCTCGCGGAAAAAAGTAATTTGTTGCTGACCGAGAGATTGAGGATTTCCAATATTGCAGTAAAGTATCTGTCATAATAAGGAAGAAAACATGGACAGATGCAAAAACCTCTTAGTAAACTGTGCTCCGGAGGAATCTTTTTTCTTTTTTTTCTTTTTTTGCATGAAGTAGCATTACTTAACGATGGAAGATGATAAGGACCAAAAGAGATTCATGTACCACGCAATCCAGATAGAAACATTTGCCCGAGAAGTATGCAAAAAAATTGTTTGAAGCTGTGGATCAATCAAATGTGGCGGATGAAAGCCTTGGTTCATCAATGGTAAGTAGTGAGTGACAGAGAAAGTCTATTTCCAGTTACTTGGACAGAATGATTCACAAAATATTATGGGTAGCTAAGTTCTTAAAGGATCAAAGTCAAGAGAACTAAAAACACCTATGCCCTTATTGTCTATATTGGATGTTGGATAATGTATTCTCGTTGTTGGGTGACCAATATCAATCCGAGAGAGCAAGGTCGTCAAAAACAATAGGTTGAGAAAGCAAGAGAAAGTATTGACTTCACTATCTTCTTCCCACCCATGGGGTAGCACAAAAGAGAGATTAGCTATATTGGCCAACTGATACACGACTAACTCCTTCCTCGTTGGGCTTCATGCACTTGAAAAAGCTCTAGCGACGGGAAACTGGCCACTCATTATAATCCACTCCCTGTACCACACAGAAATGCGCAGGCTACCTTTTTATCATAGGGAGAAACAAACAAACTACGTACCTCATCAAAAGGATGAGAACCTGGATTTTCTTGTAATTCTTGCTGCAATTGCTGTCACGTAGAAAAAATACAAGCTACACTCATGAGAGAGAAATTAATTACAAAAATGACAAGGGCGAGAGCCAGCTTATTCAAATGGTAAATATGCGATCATGCCGAGCAAAATTGAAATCGCCAGTTTACAAGTTCAGTGTTACCTGGGCCAGGGTGACAATTTCACCACGGACAGCATACTCACATTTCAAAACCTGCCAGGGAAGAACATTTATCAGTGAAATGAGTAGCAGCATGTAACTTCAGAAGAAAAACTGCAAGTGAAAATGCAAAATCGAGAAGGGAACTCATTCATAGCCATGGCTTCGAAATATTTACTTGATCATAGACTGTATTGGTTACAGACTTGACCAATTAGTTTAGGACATTAATAGGCTGAAATACTTCCGCCAAAAATCCTAAAAAGATCTTACAGTTGACTTAGGATTCAATAAGATATTGGGTCCAAAGAGAAAATTATCCTTTTCCGAACTACAAAAGGAAGGGTAGGTTTAGTCCTCAAACTAAAAGGAGGTCCATTGCGTAAATCAGCTACGTTAATTCAAACCAACTCAGATTCACACTAACTAAGATGCCTTGTCCTCTTTCAAAGTTAAATAAATCAAGAGGCCTAGAAATATTGATTTGATCAACAAGTTAGTGGAGAATATACTTGGACGTACAAACCAATAGCAATCTAGACCAACAAAATAGTAGAAAATAGTGGGAAGTAAGAAAATTGAGGAAGCTACAGCCTACATCCCATTAAGCAAAAGACAACCAGAAAAGCAGAAGCCCATTAAACAAGACCACATTCCAATTAAAATTCGATACAAATAAAGCATAGAGAATAAGCAAAAACAGAAAGCTTATTTTGGTGACAAATTTATACTACCATACAAAATCAGAAGGGGAAAAGCAAGATGAAAAGAAAACCATTAAAACTAGTTGGGGAAAACCCATTTCCATTTAAAAATCCAGCAATTAATCGCTGATGCAAACTAAACAGAGATCACATGCACAGAAACAATGGAATAGTGGCAGCAGAAAAAGAAAAAGGAAAAAAAAGAACTGAAGATCGAAACAGAAAGCAAGTATATAGAACACATGTGATTAACAGAGGCCATACCTTGGGATTGATGGATTCAAGAGTGAGGGAAGAAGAAGGAGGAGCCATTGAATCAGAAGAAGACGATGGAAGAGAGGTCAATAAACGAGAAGCAAATTGAGATAGCGGCGAGGGATTAGAACAAGCAGCATAAGAATGAGGAGGAGAGAGGGGAAATCTGGGGTGAGGAGAGAGACGCCTCGACACGGAATTGGAATATATACTGCGAGCACTAGTCGTAGTCTGGATGAGTCTTCTTGCTTTGTCGGCTACGGATTTCCGCATTGTACAGTACACAGTTTCTCTGCACCTAATTTACACAGCTACAATGGGCGATTGATGGGCGTTAGGCAAACAAGTAGTCTTAGATAACGCCATATCCATAGGCGCTAGGAAAGCAAGAAGCGACTTATCTAAAGGCGCTAGGAAAGCAAGAAGCGACTTATCTAAAGGCGCTAGGCAAGCAAGTAGCGTCAGAGACATATATAGGCAAGCAAGTAGCGTCTTATCTAAAGACGCTTGACATATAACGCCATATAAATAGGTGCTAGTCAAGCAGGTAGAGCCTTTTGATAAGGCGCTAGCTACTTAACGCCATATCAACAGACGCTAAGCAAAGGAGACATGGAAGAATCAATCAGCAGCAAATGGAATACGACCCAAGCAGTTTGATGTAGGTACAAACAAGGGAAGCGATGGCAAGCCGTGCAACGGAAGGAGGCCATGGCGGGATTGATGTAGGTACAAACTCCCATCTGCCAACCGACAGCAGCGGCTACACCCTCCGCCTCCATGACCTCATCTGCCCAGTCACCAATTTCCGACACGACCCCTTCACCTACAACCGCATCCACTTAATCCTCTCGAAATCGCCTTCCGACGATCAACCACATCCACTTAATTACCAGGCGGCCGCACACGGATTTGGGGGCATTCGCTTTGACACCATCTCCCTGTTTACGAATTGGCCCCCAAACTCACGAATGGTTGTTTAATCGGCCTTGCTTTCTTCTTCCCCAAACTTTCCCAATACGGGACGTGAGTGTCGAATCAAATCACTAACTCACCTCTCAATCGAGTCCCATCACAATTTCTTTGGTTGTGTTTAGATTACCAGAATCTGGAATATGAAGAGGACTACGACTATGACTGCACGCATCGGAACCAGAAAAATCTGGCATTACATTTCCTTTTCAGTCCCTTCCAAACGCTCAAATTATTGATAGAATGCATCATATTTCTTTTCTACTCGAGGTTACTGTCATCCAAACTGAGCCTATAATGGGGTGAACAAAATCATTCTCCTGCCGGTCTAGTTTGGTTTAAAAAGTCACTTTACTTATTTTTTTCATTTGTATTTGATTTTTTTTTTCCGCGTTAGTTTTGTGTTGAGTTTTTTTGTGTCTTATTAATTTGTCTCAATAGAAGGAATCGAAAAAAGTAAAAAATTATGATTGAAGTTGTCAATTTTTTGAGTAAAACAAAAATAAGTCAAAAAATCTGGCTTTTTTAGATTTTTTTTGTCTTTATTAAAAAAATTAAGTTTGAGTCATAATTTTTTACTACTTTTCTAATTTTTCTCGTCAGGAAAAATTAACAATCCACCAAAATTTGACACGAAACTAAAAAAAATTTTAAAAAAAAACGATGTTGCTTTTAAACCAAAATAGGTCAATCCATCCCGTTGTTGAATTTTTACTTTGACAGAAAAAAAAATGCCTTTGAAAAATGAAAGGTTGGAGTGACTAAAGTGGAATTCTAACATTTACTACTCCCTCCGTTCCTATTTATGATCCCCATTTTCTCTCTCTTGTCTTTTTTTAAATAAAAATAAAGATTTTTTTGTATCATTTTTTTTTGAATTTTTTCAAGACCAATTAAAAGTACTTCGCCAACTACTTTAATTTGTGCGAAAAAATTCAAAAAATGATTTACGGAAGTAGTTCATTTTTTAATTTGAAAAATGACACGACTTTTCGTAATGGAACCATAAATAAGAACGGAGGGAGTACTTTTTTTTGCCTTGGATTTCTGTAGGTCTTTTTCTTGGCTGGGGCCGGTGGGCGGGCCAAACTCGTTTCCGGCCATCCTTTTTGTGTGCGATTCAAATCACCTAAGTACTTACTCCGTATACTATAACAGTGAAAGCTACCGATAGGCCCTAACAACATCTCCAATGGTTCTCGACATTCTTAAGAATAATGATAGTGACACAAATTTTGTATCACAACCAATCACAACCCACTTTACAAACTACAAGACGTGGAAAGACGCATGAAACTCATATACCCCATGCTGAAATGGGGTTATTGTACAAAGTTTGATACAATCATTTTTGCATTTTTAAGAGCAAAGGTTACGTCATTTTTTTTTTTACAGAGATTTGGGCTAAGGTCCAAAAAAAAAAAAAAAAACCCAAAAAGGCATCTAGCCCAGCTTAATTTTTTGTATGATGAGGAGGACATTAATACTTATGTTGTAGAGTCTAAGGTCCAAAATTGAACAACAATGCCCTGCCATGTGCACGCAGACGAGGAAAGCATTTTCTTGCTTTCCTTTTTGTTTTCCGTTTGACGTCACCGCTTACTAGTTACTTCCCCGGCCCCAATTTTATTGGCCCATTTTTTGAAGCCATATTTTTTTCAAAATATCAGATCTTATAATCTACAATATTTTAGGTAATTTTGAACATTTTATTTATTAGATTAAATCAAGATCTATCAAACAAGATTCATATTGCATATAAAATGTATTACCGATTGAAAGATATAATTATTTTTTTATCCGGTTAGAATAGAATGAGAGACTATAAAATTGGGACAGAGGGAGTACTAGTCACTCCACCACTTCCAATACTATAAAAAGAATAGAAGAGGGTCCACGTGGAGCCCAAGGTTTAATTGCATGACTGGTTTCCAAGTTTCATTTGCTACCCATTTTCACGTCACTTTTCACCCATCTCTCTCTCTCTCTCACTCTCATGCGTGGGTCTTGGGTGGGACAAAATTAATTTTCTTTCTCTTCAATTTTGGGGTTCAATTTTAGGGGGCTTAGGCTATTTGAGGTAGGGTATAGTAGGCTAAAGCATTTTGGGTTTAGGCACTTAGGGTACACCTTCCAATTATAGGGTTTTTGTGGTTTAGGCACTTTCATAGGGTACCATAGGATTTAGGTTTAGTGTTCACTTTCTAATTATAGGGTTTTAGTGGGTTAGACACTTTCGTGGATACCCTAGGATTTTAGGCTCTTTAGAATGCCCTAGGCTTTAAGTTTAATCACTTTCATAGGGTACCCTAGAGTGTTAGACACTTTCATTGGCTTGTGGGGGCTTTTTTGGAATATGTAGGTGATTTGTCCCCTTGGCATTAAGGAAAAAATTGATGTCTTTATTGCAATAAAGACCCATTTATAATGTCCTCCCAAAACACGGACCATTTTTTTTAACTTGATGTAGTCTTTACTTGGAAGGCTACCACTTGCAGCAATTGGAGTACACCCACATATCACAATTCACAACTATTGTTGCTCTCAAGAGCCAATAAATCACAACTCTTCCAAGTCAATAGCAGCAGCAATTGGAGCACACCAACATACCACAATTATTGAATTGTTCTCAAGAGCCATTAAATCACTTCCTCTTCCAAAGTCATTTTTTGACTCCTAAAATGACTCCCCATTGGAGGAGAGCATTTTCGTCTTGATACCCAAATATGATTTTGACTAGGGGTGAGTATGTTATATGCATCGGATTGGTCTAGTTTTATATAAGCAAATAACTAAACCACTACTTGCGGATTAACTAAACAAACCCATCAAATTCGTACAACCAAAGCGGATCCAAACCATTAAAATACAATTCGGTTTCGGTTTTGAACCGCAGTTCTCTTGAAATTGAGATATCTCCATAAACTACTTAAAGTACTAAAAAGTTATATAGATAAGTTAACACATGACTGTGTCAAAACAAATTTTGTTGAAAAAAAACTCACTAATATCATCCAATTAAAAAAAAGTAGAATAACAATAATCAGTGAAGAAATATGGCCATTTAATAGGAAACTAGATTCAGAAATTAGTTACTGAACAAAAAGATTAAGAAATCAATTGAATAAGTCCAAGCTGTGCATGTTTAGTGTATTAAAATCATAGGAATAAATTACCATATATAGATATTTGGGGCCGGATTTAATCTTGGAAGTAAATGAATAGAGTGGTGGAATGAAGCATTAGATTAAGAAAAAATGTTCATTCTGTGTATCTAAACAAATTTCACATATTATATGTCGTGTGTGTGTGTGTGTGTGTATATATATATATATATCTCCGATTTCGATTGATTTGGAACCGCAACAGTCAACGTAAATCCATAGACCAAACTATTTATCATGGTTTTAATTTTCTAAAATTGAAACCAAACCACCTTACAAGACAACCGAACCAAACCCTTTGATTTGCATTGCTTTGGACTAGATTCATGGTTTCACGGTTATTTTGTTAAACCTATAGTATTGACTCTCAAAATGTCGATGGATATGCCCCAAGAGAGATGGACACGTGCACGCTAAGAATACAAAATTTAATATATTGTTTCTGTTAAAAAAAAAAGAGTAGATTATTAGCGTGTCAAAATTGACTAAGGGGGCATTATTCAATGCTTCATACAATTATAATTTTGTGAAATATATATTATTATCGGGCCAGGGTCTCAGCTGTGATCACTGGTGGGGGGAATTTAAAAGTGCTGAAAGTATATCGGCATCTAGATTTGTTTTTTATTTTATTATTGCAATAATGATAATAATAATTGTAACCCCTTGTGGAATAAAAGTGTACAACACAAAAACATGTCATCAGATCAGACTCATCACTATCCGAATGACAAAGAAAAAACAAAAATTTAATTGAAGTTAATATTTTGCTTGACAAACCAAATGAAAAACACAGTCACACAAATGTCACCACAGACCAAAGCTCAATATTTTTTCATTTTATTTTCTGTCAAAACATAAGGCCAGGTTGATGAGTGGAGTAATTTGGAAGTGAAGAAAAGATTTTGAATTTTTATTTATTCCAAATGTCTTCACTAGACTTGCCAAGAGCCGTGCACTATCAGAATTCCCAGAAGTCTCAATTTTGGGATTTTTTTTTGTTTGTTTGTGTGGTAAATCCAATTTCTGAATCTTAGGGAACTAGCCGATCAAGTTTTAATTTGATTCGTTCGTGTTAGTAATATTTTTTTTTATTATGAGAAAATAGCCAAAAGCCTATAAACACTCAAAATCTAGAACCCTCTATTGGGAAAAACAATCATCAACTTTTCGGGTTATCCATATGAATTGGGTAGTATCTCACCAAATAAATTGAAGAAATAGTCATAAAGAGTAGATAAAGTTCTATGCATGGAACATAAATCTCCATTAAAGGAGAAACAAGAATGAATTAAATAGAGTAGAACACCCGTTTATTATCTTCAATCCAAAAGACCAATAATTCACAAAACTTGGGTGACCAAGCACTTTTTGGGTCCTCTCAAAGACTCAATCTGGGACTGTAGGGATTGAGGTTCACCCGCATTACTGGAGTTGCTAGATTAATAAAACCTCACTAAAAAAGTCACCTAAGCTACGATGCTGGAAGTGGGCAAGGGTGGTAGATCTCTGGAGTATGGCGCTTGGAGGAAGAGGTACCGGTGTGGGTCGGAGATTAACGACATGGGTGGAGGTTAGAGTAGGTGGAGCAAGCAGAAGAGATACATGGAGGAGGGGGAGGGGCCTCTGGGGTCCAAGCACCCCCCCCAAACTAAAAAACCCTAGCTACTAGAGTTGGAAAGTTGAATTAGCAACCCTAGGTTTGAAAAGCCATTTACGGTGTTTTCTCCAATATGACAATAAAAAGTCTTTGAATAAAAACTAATAGTAGCAATAAAAAAAATTACAATAACAAGAGTACAAGAACACTACTCACCCGAGTGCAATTTTGTTCACTCTTTTTTCACCCTCTTCCTGGGCCAAGAGTTTTGTAAATATCATACTTTACCTAGTTCACTTTTGGACATGAAACTTATCATGGAATTACAAGTCATAACCAAACGAATGTTGCAATACCTGAAGGAAAAAAAAATCCTACTTTCCTCCAATTCGTGTACTAAAAAAATGTTGGGAAACACATCTCATCTGCTCAATGCAATTTTGATCAAGTCAGGGTTGAATCAAACGCCACATCTGTTAGTGGCAACCAATCAGAACCGCCAATGAAAGACTGGACCGTAAACTTAGAGGCCTGGTCTGTCGTAATACTGGGCTTATACCCAGCCCATGTAACCCTCTTAGCCACACTCGACCCTGGGCCAGTATTTTGGTACTCGGCATAGAATATGGTGTTCGGTGGGTCAACATTAGTAATCCAGGGGGTCCAGCCAATAGGGTCCAAGAACGACCCAATATTAGTCTGCATAATAACAGTGGTAGAGTAATTCTTCCAAGGCTGGCCCAAATAGGAATCCGCCGTTAGACTATCCAAAGGTGACATAAAAGACTTTTGGATGGAAATGCCTGTGTTTTGGTTAACATCGGTTTTACCTTGGGCCGTAATGGTGTTGAATTGGTTAGCCAAAGGCTGTCTATAGAACCCTGGAAACCGCCATAACACTTTCTCCAAATTATATAAATCCACACAAGCTGTCCAACCAGACAACCACAGCGAAGTTCTTCTCCCTCATCTCCAATCCACCACTGCGTCTCCTTGCATGGTCTAGGGTTTACTGTTCTGTTCATCAGAGTCAGAAAACATGTGGAACAACAACAGCGGGCAGATTGCGCCGCCTGGAACAAGCGGCTCGTCAAAACTGCCGCCTCGGGCTGCACAGCCTTCGTACACCGCCCTGCCGTCTGTGGAGGAGATGGAGGCTGGGTTGGAAGACTAAGCGCGAAAGTGGATGCGACTGAATTCTGAGCGGTACAACGGTAAGTGGAAGTTTGGGTATGAAAAGCCGCAGAAGGAGGCTATGCCGCCTGAACATGTTAGGAGGATCAACAAGGATCACGGCGACATGACTTCAAAAAACTTTTGTCGCGATAAACGCGTTTATCTCGGAGCCCTTAAATTTGTTCCGCACGCAGTTTACAAGCTCCTGGAGAACATGCCAATGCCATGGGAACAGGTTCGTAATCTGAAGGCTTTATACCATGTTACTGGAGCTATTACGTTTGTGAATGAAACACCTTGGGTTGTTGAACCGATTTATTTAGCTCAGTGGGCTACAATGTGGATCATGATGCGAAGAGAAAAGAGGGATAGATGGCATTTTAAGAGAATGCGATTTCCTCCTTTCGATGATGAGGAGCCTCCATTGGATTATGCTGATAATGTTTTAGACGTAGATCCTTTGGAGCCTATTCAATTAAAACTTGACGAGGAAGAAGATTCGGCTGTATATAATTGGTTCTATGACCATAAACCCCTTCTTAGGACGAATCTTATCAATGGTCCTAGTTACCGGAAGTGGCATCTCTCCCTTCCTATCATGGCGAATCTTCATCGGCTGGTCGGGCAGCTACTTTCTGATTTAATTGACCGCAATTATTTTTACTTGTTCGACAAGGAGTCATTTTTTACTGCTAAAGCTCTGAACATGTGCATACCTGGTGGGCTAAGTTCGAGCCTTTGTATCGTGACATGGAAAAAGGTGATGAAGACTGGAATGAGTTTAATGACATTAACAAACTTATCATTTGGTCACCTCTCAGGACAGAGTATAGGATTGCATTCCCTCACCTTTATAACAATAGGCCAAGGAAAGTAAGGCTCAGTGTGTATCACATTCCTATGAATATGATCATTAAAACCGGGGATCCTGATCTTCCTGCATTTTATTATGATCCGCTCATTTACCCCATAACCATCACTAGTAAGGACCGATGTGAGGAAAAAAATAATGAAGAGGAGGAGGAAGAATTTTATTTGCCTGAAGGGGTTGAATCTCTGCTGAAAGATAGTCCATTATATACTGACACAGTGACACTACGGCTGCTGGTATCGCACTACTGTTTGCCCCACGCCCTTTTAACATGAGACCTGGGCGGATGCGACGAGCTGACGATATAGCCCTCGTGTCCGAGTGGTTCAAGGAGCACTGTCCTCCGTCATATCAAGTTAAAGTCTGTGTCAGCTACCAGAAATTGTTGAAATGTTTTGTTTTGAATGAACAACGGCACCGACCTCCCAAGGCGCAGAAGAAGAAGCACTTACTCCGATCTCTTGCAGCTACAAAGTTTTTCCAAACTACTGAACTTGATTGGATCGAAGCAGGTCTTCAAGTTTATAAGCAAGGGTATAACATGCTCAATCTGTTGATACACAGGAAAGACTTGAATTACCTTCACCTTGATTATAACTTCAACTTGAAGCCTGTGAAGACTCTTACAACTAAGGAACGTAAGAAGTCAAGGTTTGGTAATGCCTTCCATCTGTGTCGTGAGATATTGCATTTGACAAAGCTTGTAGCTGATGCCCACATTCAGTTCTGACTGGGAAATGTGGATGCGTTTCAGTTGGCAGATGGCTTGCAGTATACATTTTCCCATGTTGGCTAGCTTACAGGGATGTACCGTTACAAGTACAGGCTGATGCAACAGATTCGAATGTGTAAAGATTTGAAGCACTTGATTTACTACTGTTTCAATACTGGGCCGGTGGGCAAAGGACCTGGATGTGGATTCTGGGCACCAATGTGGAGGGTATGGTTGTTCTTTCTTAGAGGGATAGTGCCATTGCTAGAAAGGTGGTTAGGAAATTTACTGGCACGGCAGTTTGAGGGACGGCATTCAAAGGGTGTGGCCAAGACTGTTACCAAGCAACGTGTTGAAAGCCACTTTGACCTTGAGCTTCGTGCTGCTGTAATGCATGATGTTGTTGACGCTATGCCAGAGGGCATTAAGCAAAATAAGGCAAAAACTCTCTTGCAGCATCTAAGTGAAGCGTGGCGCTGTTGGAAAGCAAATATTCCTTGGAAGGTTCCTGGGTTGCCTGTACCCATTGAGAATATGATCCTTCATTATGTCAAGTCAAAAGCTGATTGGTGGATGAATGTGGCTCATTATAACTGTGAACGTATAAGGAGGGGCACAACAGTTGATAAGACAGTTTGTCACAAGAATCTAGGAAGATTGGCTCGTCTTTGGCTAAAGGCAGAACAGGAACGCCAGCACAACTATCTGAAAGATGGTCCATACGTGACACCAGAAGAAGTTGTGGTTATTTACATTACTACTGTGCATTGGTTGGAA
Organism: Vaccinium macrocarpon; assembly: GCA_022606695.1. Classification (NCBI taxonomy): domain Eukaryota; kingdom Viridiplantae; phylum Streptophyta; class Magnoliopsida; order Ericales; family Ericaceae; genus Vaccinium; species Vaccinium macrocarpon. The sequence goes on along the minus strand of CM040178.1, from coordinate 37,015,899 downwards.
TCACGAAAGTTCTCTCCTATTCCATTCCCTCCATTGTCTTACAAGCATGATACAAAGCTTCTTATCCTGGCACTTGAGCGGTTGAAAGAATCTTACAGTGTGGCAATGAGATTAAACCAACTACAGAGGGAGGAGTTGGGTCTCATTGAAGAAGCTTATGATAATCCGCATGAAGCATTATCTAGCATTAAACGTCACCTGCTAACAAGCGTGCCTTCAAAGAAGTTGGCATTGAGTTCATGGATTTGTACAGTAATCTGATTCCCGTTTATGAGATTGAACCTCTTGAGAAAATTACTGATGCATATCTTGATCAGTACCTATGGTATGAAGGAGACAAGCGCCATCTCTTCCCTAATTGGATTAAGCCTGCAGATTCAGAGCCACCACCATTGCTTGTCTATAAATGGTGCCAAGGCATAAACAATTTGCAAGGAATATGGGACACTAGTGAGGGACACAGTGTGGTGATGCTTCAGACTAAGTTCAAGAAATTATTTGAGAAAATGGATTTGACAATACTGAATAGGCTTTTGCGTCTGGTCCTTGATCACAGCATGGCTGATTATGTCACTGCAAAGAACAATGTCGTGTTATCTTACAAGGATATGAGTCACACGAATTCGTATGGGCTTATAAGTGGACTTCAGTTTGCATCTTTTATTGTACAGTATTATGGACTTG